>CM042410.1:18147721-18452721 GCA_023634145.1 Thymallus thymallus | reverse complement strand
TTTAAAAATACATCCTTCTTTCCAACTACCCTTGAAGTAACCACTGGACTGACATTACATGATTAATGAACTCAATGCTGGGAAAGCATGCACTACCTAAGATGGGATAGAGGGTTAAGATAGATATTAGGACATAAAAGTGAACAGGAAGTATACATGACAAGACTGAGATAGACAAGTATTTGAGAGCATGTCATCAAGCCAGCTGTTCCAATCCTTCCATTCAGTTCCATTCACTTGGAGTTTCATTTGCCTTCCTGTCCAGATACATTCTTTCTGAATGACATTGTCTAATCTCATTCTAGTGCTGTAAAAACCATTCATAACACAAACACCTGCTGTTCCTCCTCACTGCCATCTTCTGTCCACAAAGAGCGGCGATTCACACACGGCAACACCACCGTGCTGCCTACTAACACCACAAACACAGCTTTCTGACCGTCCCAGAACCGCTGCTCCTTACGACCTGAAACACACAGACATAGATCACAATACAACCACATGCTGAGAGATGTTAGGACCACAATACGACCATATCATTACTATTTTCCCTTACTTGGGATAAGGCAGAACTCACGTGACTTGGTGACGTTGACCTGTATTCTGATGGTCTCATACAGATGACAGTAGTGATGGTGCAGGTTACAGGAGTACAGGCCCCGGTCACTTATTGCAATGTCTAGAGAGAGAGTGAGAGAGCGAGAGATAAAGAGAAAGAGATGGCCTCAAGTCACATTAAGAGAGACAGACGGACTGACTGACTGACTGACTGACTGACTGACTGACTGACTGACTGACTGACTGACAGACAGCTCTCACCTCTGATGACGAGGGAGAAGTTTCCGTCATTGAAAGCTGATTGGCTGAGGCTGACCCTCCCCTGGTTGTGTCCGTTATAGATGCGCTGGTCTCCAGCAGAGAACATGTCTGCCACCCTCTCCATGGTGTAGTCTGGCCCTGGGCGGTACAAGTCCCAGTGGACCACCCTCTGTCTGTCCTTCAGGCTGTCCCTGGTCCACACCATGCGCCCGCTCACACACTGCAGTACTGCCCTAGAGCCAGTGGGGGCGCTCACGTTGTAGCCCGCAACCACCACACTGCTGCTGTCGGACTGGGCCAACACTAAAAGAAAGAAAGAAAGAAAGAAAGAAAGAAAGAAAGAAAGAAAGAAAGAAAGAAAGAAAGAAAGAAAGAAAGAAAGAAAGAAAGAAAGAAAGAAAGAAAGAAAGAAAGAAAGAAAGAAAGAAAGAAAGAAAGAAATATAAGCACTTATTTGCATGACATAAACACACTCACAAACAAGGTCATATCTGATAAACACACACTTATACTGTACACACACTCAGACCTAACCCATTAAATTAAAGTTGCACACATACTAAATATATACATACATACACACACGCATACACACACACACACACACACACACACACACACACACCCATTAGTCCGGTAAAACAGTGAGAGGCTACTCACCGGCAGTGGAGAGGAAGGCCGCAGGGACTGTAACAGAAACATGAGAGTCATCATACTGTAATTACAAACACAGACCCTAGTCACACAGACACATACACACACAGACACACGCACACACACAAATACATACACACACCAGGAGACTCACACCGTGGGACTCTGGTTAAACACACACGTATGTACAAACACACTCAGATACACACACCATAGGAGAAGCCACAGTAACATTACAGCAGTAGCATTCCAGCTAAAGAGGCCCCATCAAATCCCAAGGTGTCAAAGGTCACTCAACATGAAGCTGTTTCACTGCCACTGGATAACTCCAACCATTAGACACACTGTGTGGAAAAACCCTGGATCAAGTGTTCATAGGAACCCATTTGGAACCCTTTTAAACAGGATGAAGTGTCTAGTTAAGCAACACATTTTGGTGGAAAATGGAGGATGAGCAAGAGGTCATTTTTGCAATGCCAACTCTAATGGGTTCATGGTTGGGATTTGGGAAGTATTAAAGTGATGCTATATATGTGGACAAAACTATAAGAGAGGATGCTGCTCCAACTGACTTATGACATCACTTTCTGGTTTCTGTCCATATGCTCCATCTGACCTGAGATTACTTTGCCTCTGATTGGCTCATCCTGTCCAGAACTCCACAAAAACACACCTTGGCCCACCAATTAGACTCAGAGAGAAGATGTATGGGTAAGAATGCTGCACAGCTGTACCATAAAGAAAGAGAGAGAGAGAGAGAGAGAGAGAGAGAGAGAGAGAGAGAGAGAGAGAGCGTAGGAAAGAGGGTAGAGATGGAGAAAGAAGGTTAAAGGAGAGAGAAGGTAAAAGAGAGAGTGAGGGTGTAAAGTGGCAGCTTTTCTGCCCTGATGGGAGAGAAGTGAGGTGATGGGGGGTGAGTATGAGTGGAAGAGTGGTGGAAGGTAAGCCTACGTAGCTGTGTTGTCCTGGGGCTCAGAGTGGGTGTTTAATAAGAGAGGCATAGAGGAATCAGCCCCACAAACTAACACCACAAAGAAACTTTACCACACTAGAAAAACACACTGTCATTTACTCTTTGTTACTAGCCCAGACCACAGAAACACCCAACAACAGAAACACACACATTGTATATTAGATACATAGTCAAACATATATAGTACTCAAACATATACCTGCACAGACGCATGTACAGGCACAGACACACACACACACACATTCACACACACACACTGTGAGACTGTTGCATGCTCTAGACTGAACAGCTTCCATTCCAGTGACTCAGTAAGAGAAGTCTGTGCTAGTCATCAACCAGTATCAAAACACACATCCCATAATACTCAACTGCTTTCCAGTCCTCTGGTAAGAGAATAGATAGGAGCAGAGAAAAGAAGCAGAGACCGACAGACCGACCGACAGACCGACCGACCGACCGACCAACAGACAGACAGACAGACAGACACACAGTTCACATTTCTGTCTGGAAGCATAGTTCTAGCAGTTGGTTTTTCTTTAGATGAGAATTTCTGTCCAAACAATAACAGGGTAGGACTACCTCTCATCTGACATTATGTGGGCATGAGAAAACGTGCCATCTACTTCAGCCTTTGAAATGTTGAGCTTTCCTTGCTGGTTTGGCAACAGGACCCATACCCCCATACCCATGAGTACATGTACGCACTCACGCTCGCACACGCATACACAAATCTAGTGCTAAAATAGTGCATAACTGCTCAGACTCACTGTGCTGTGTTAGGCTAAACTAGGCTAGATCAAATGTGTATAGGCTTGACACAATTCTAGTAGGCCAAAAGCTAATAAAATAACAGTGTAGTATTTCAAGTTGAGTTGGCTACTTACTTTGGATCAAGAGGAGGGCTTGAATGACATCCAGTATCTTCATCTCAAATCTCTGTTGTTTACAATGGAGCAGGCACTTTTGTTGCAGTGACCGTTAGGCTACACCTATTGCCAGTCTCACCTGAGGAAACAATGTCCGTTCATCCGTCAGCTCAACTGTTCCTCGGTTCACGAAAACAGCAACTGTCTGAAGAGCTGTGTAAACTTTTCACTGCATTCAGCGACTGAACCAAACAACCTCAGTTACCGAAACAAACGGACCCAAACTAACCCTCCTTGGTTTGCCTGCTGAACAACCTCCGGCTCCTCCCGTTGTAGGCCCGGCCCATCCCCCTGTGCTGAAACTCAACTCCACCGGGCCTGCTCCACCTTCAGGCTGCCCCTTATATTAAACCTCTTGATTCCTCTCATCCCTTCGACTCAACTCTCACCATATTAGCAGTGGTGGAAAAAGTACCCAATTCTCATACTTGAGTAAAAGTCTAAAAGTATTTGGTTTTAAATATACTTAAGTATCAAAAGTAAAAGTATAATCATTTCAAATTGCTTATATTAAGCAAACCACTCCAACAACTCAGACATAATTTACAAACAAAGCATTTGTGTTTAGTGAATCCGCCAGATCAGAGGCAGTAGGGATGACCAGGGATGTCCTCTTGATAAGTGTGTTGTATTGTACCAATTGTACCATTTTCCTGTCCTGCTAAGCACTCAATGTATGTATGGAGTAAAAAGTACATCATTTTCTTTAGGAATGTAGTGAAGTAAATATTAATAGTAAAGTAAAGTAAATAAACAGTAGTCCTTAAAAGTATTTTTACTTAAGTAGTTTATCATTTACGATTAGTTCACTGAACTCAAACTAAACAGGAGTGGATACACAACATTATGTCTGAGGTAGGGCTATTGGCTGTAGTGTGTTTGGCTTTAATGCTTTAATTTTTCTTTCCAGGCCGGAGCTCCAGTGCCGGCTCTTCGCACCAGGGTCCTAGTGCCGGTCCCCAGCCCGGTACCCCCAGTGTCGATCCCCAGCCCGGTACCCCCAGTGTCGATCCCCAGCCCGGTACCCCCAGTGCCGGTCCCCAGCCCGGTACCCCCAGTGCCGGTCCCCAGCCCGGTACCCCCAGTGTCGATCCCCAGCCCGGTACCCCCAGTGTCGATCCCCAGCCCGGTACCCCCAGTGCCGGTCCCCAGCCCGGTACCCCCAGTGCCGGTCCCCAGCCCGGTACCCCCAGTGCCGGTCCCCAGCCCGGTACCTCCAGTGCCGGTTCCAGTCCTGATCCGGGAGCGGAGCCTCTCCCTGCTCCGGCGCCGTCCTGATCCGTGGGCGGAACCTCTCCCTGGCGCTGAGGACAGGTGGCGGAACCTCTCCCTGGCGCTGAGGACAGGTGGCGGAGCCTCTCCCTGCTCCGGCGCCCTGTCCTGATCCGGGGGCGGAGCCTCCACCTGACCCAGTGGACAGTCCTGCACCAGGGGCGGAGCCTCCCCCTGCTCCGGCGTCCTGTCCAGCCTCGGAGGCAGGGATCTCACAGGCTCAGGTGGCCAGTCCTGCTCCGGGAAAGGAGCCCCCACCTGACCCAGCGTCACGTCCTGCTGAGCCTCCACTGAGGGGGGGGGGGGGGGGGTTTGGGGGGGGGTGCCTAGTGGCATCTCTATGTTTGTGTTTGGTTAACAGTCGGGGCCTGACGGTAGGGTTGGGGATCCTATTTAAGTTACATATAGTCTAGTGAGTGTGTATATGGTGTGTATATATAATCTAGTGAGTGTGTGTATGGTGTGTATATATAGTCTAGTGAGTGTGTATATGGTGTGTATATATAGTCTAGTGAGTGTGTATATGGTGTGTATATATAGTCTAGTGAGTGTGTGTATGGTGTGTATATATAGTCTAGTGAGTGTGTATATGGTGTGTATATATAGTCTAGTGAGTGTGTATATGGTGTGTATATATAGTCTAGTGAGTGTGTGTATGGTGTGTATATATAGTCTAGTGAGTGTGTATATGGTGTGTATATATAGTTTAGTGAGTGTGTGTATGGTGTGTATATATAGTCTAGTGAGTGTGTATATGGTGTGTATATATAGTCTAGTGAGTGTGTGTATGGTGTGTATATATAGTCTAGTGAGTGTGTATATGGTGTGTATATATAGTCTAGTGAGTGTGTATATGGTGTGTATATATAGTCTAGTGAGTGTGTATATGGTGTGTATATATAGTCTAGTGAGTGTGTGTATGGTGTGTATATATAGTCTAGTGAGTGTGTATATGGTGTGTATATATAGTCTAGTGAGTGTGTATATGGTGTGTGTATATATGGTCTAGTGAGTGTGTATATGGTGCGTGTATATATAGTCTAGTGAGTGTGTATATGGTGTGTGTGTATATAGTCTAGTGAGTGTGTATATGGTGTGTGTGTGTATATATAGTCTAGTGAGTGTGTATATGGTGTGTGTATATATAGTCTAGTGAGTGTGTATATGGTGTGTATATATAGTCTAGTGAGTGTGTGTATGGTGTGTATATATAGTCTAGTGAGTGTGTGTATGGTGTGTATATATAGTCTAGTGAGTGTGTATATGGTGTGTATATATAGTCTAGTGAGTGTGTATATGGTGTGTGTGTATATATAGTCTAGTGAGTGTGTATATGGTGTGTGTATATATAGTCTAGTGAGTGTGTATATGGTGTGTGTGTATATATAGTCTAGTGAGTGTGTATATGGTGTGTGTATATATAGTCTAGTGAGTGTGTATATGGTGTGTGTGTATATATAGTCTAGTGAGTGTGTATATGGTGTGTGTGTATATATAGTCTAGTGAGTGTGTATATGGTGTGTGTATATATAGTCTAGTGAGTGTGTATATGGTGTGTATATATAGTCTAGTGAGTGTGTGTATGATGTGTATATATAGTCTAGTGAGTGTGTATATGGTGTGTATATATAGTCTAGTGAGTGTGTATATGGTGTGTATATATAGTCTAGTGAGTGTGTATATGGTGTGTATATATAGTCTAGTGAGTGTGTATATGGTGTGTATATATAGTCTAGTGAGTGTGTGTATGGTGTGTATATATAGTCTAGTGAGTGTGTATATGGTGTGTATATATAGTCTAGTGAGTGTGTGTATGGTGTGTATATATAGTCTAGTGAGTGTGTATATGGTGTGTATATATAGTCTAGTGAGTGTGTGTATGGTGTGTATATATAGTCTAGTGAGTGTGTATATGGTGTGTATATATAGTCTAGTGAGTGTGTATATGGTGTGTATATATAGTCTAGTGAGTGTGTATATGGTGTGTATATATAGTCTAGTGAGTGTGTGTATGGTGTGTATATATAGTCTAGTGAGTGTGTATACGGTGTGTATATATAGTCTAGTGAGTGTGTATATGGTGTGTGTATATATAGTCTAGTGAGTGTGTATATGGTGTGTGTATATAGTCTAGTGAGTGTGTATATGGTGTGTGTGTATATATAGTCTAGTGAGTGTGTATATGGTGTGTGTATATATAGTCTAGTGAGTGTGTATATGGTGTGTATATATAGTCTAGTGAGTGTGTGTATGGTGTGTATATATAGTCTAGTGAGTGTGTGTATGGTGTGTATATATAGTCTAGTGAGTGTGTATATGGTGTGTATATATAGTCTAGTGAGTGTGTATATGGTGTGTGTGTATATATAGTCTAGTGAGTGTGTATATGGTGTGTGTATATATAGTCTAGTGAGTGTGTATATGGTGTGTGTGTATATATAGTCTAGTGAGTATGTATATGGTGTGTGTATATATAGTCTAGTGAGTGTGTATATGGTGTGTGTGTATATATAGTCTAGTGAGTGTGTATATGGTGTGTGTGTATATATAGTCTAGTGAGTGTGTATATGGTGTGTGTATATATATTCTAGTGAGTGTGTATATGGTGTGTGTGTATATATAGTCTAGTGAGTGTGTATATGGTGTGTGTATATATAGTCTAGTGAGTGTGTGTATGATGTGTATATATAGTCTAGTGAGTGTGTATATGGTGTGTATATATAGTCTAGTGAGTGTGTATATGGTGTGTATATATAGTCTAGTGAGTGTGTATATGGTGTGTATATATAGTCTAGTGAGTGTGTATATGGTGTGTATATATAGTCTAGTGAGTGTGTGTATGGTGTGTATATATAGTCTAGTGAGTGTGTATATGGTGTGTATATATAGTCTAGTGAGTGTGTGTATGGTGTGTATATATAGTCTAGTGAGTGTGTATATGGTGTGTATATATAGTCTAGTGAGTGTGTGTATGGTGTGTATATATAGTCTAGTGAGTGTGTATATGGTGTGTATATATAGTCTAGTGAGTGTGTATATGGTGTGTATATATAGTCTAGTGAGTGTGTATATGGTGTGTATATATAGTCTAGTGAGTGTGTGTATGGTGTGTATATATAGTCTAGTGAGTGTGTATATGGTGTGTATATATAGTCTAGTGAGTGTGTATATGGTGTGTGTATATATAGTCTAGTGAGTGTGTATATGGTGTGTGTATATATAGTCTAGTGAGTGTGTATATGGTGTGTGTGTATATGGTCTAGTGAGTGTGTATATGGTGTGTGTGTGTATATATAGTCTAGTGAGTGTGTATATGGTGTGTGTATATATAGTCTAGTGAGTGTGTATATGGTGTGTATATATAGTCTAGTGAGTGTGTGTATGGTGTGTATATATAGTCTAGTGAGTGTGTGTATGGTGTGTATATATAGTCTAGTGAGTGTGTATATGGTGTGTATATATAGTCTAGTGAGTGTGTATATGGTGTGTGTGTATATATAGTCTAGTGAGTGTGTATATGGTGTGTGTATATATAGTCTAGTGAGTGTGTATATGGTGTGTGTGTATATATAGTCTAGTGAGTGTGTATATGGTGTGTGTATATATAGTCTAGTGAGTGTGTATATGGTGTGTGTGTATATATAGTCTAGTGAGTGTGTATATGGTGTGTGTGTATATATAGTCTAGTGAGTGTGTATATGGTGTGTGTATATATAGTCTAGTGAGTTTGTATATGGTGTGTGTGTATATATAGTCTAGTGAGTGTGTATATGGTGTGTGTATATATAGTCTAGTGAGTGTGTGTGTATAGGGTCAGAGCAAGATAGATTCAGTGCACATAGTTTGGGTACCATTAATTGACTTTTTAGCAGTCTGGCTATTTAGCAGTCTTATGGCTTGGGAATAGAAGCTGTCTCGGAACCTGTTGGCCCGAGAGTCGAGGCTCCGGTACCGTTTGCCGGACGGTAGCATAGTGAACAGTCTATGGCTTGGGTGGTTAGAGTCTTTGCCAATTTTTGGGGCCTTCCTCTGACACCGCCTGATACAGAGGTTCTGGATGGCAGGGAGCTCAGCCCCAGTGAGGTACTGGGCTGTCTGCACCACCCTCTGTAATGCTTTGCGGTCAAGGGCGGTGCATTTGCCATACCAAGCAGTGATGCAGCCAGTCAAGATTCTCTCAATGGTGCAGCTGTAGAACGTTTTGAGGATCCGAGGGCCCTTGCCAAATCTTGTCAGCCTTCTGAGGTGGAAGAGGCGCTGCCTTGATCTCTTTACAACTCTGTGGGTGTGTGTGGATCAAGGAACTTGAAGCTCTTGACCGGCTCCAAAACAGCCCGGTCGATGTGGATGGGGCGTGCTCTCCTGTTTCTCCTATAGTCTACAATCAGCTCCTTGGTCTTACTGACGTTGAGGAAGAGGTTGTTTCCTGGCACCACACTGCTAAGTCTCTGACCTACTCCCTGTAGGCTGACTCATAGCCATTGGTGATCAGGCCTATCACTATAGTGTTGTCAGCATACTTGATGATGGTGTTGGAGTCGTGCGTGGCCACACAGTCGTGTGTGAACAGGGAGTACAGGAGGAGACTAAGCACACACCCCTGAGGGGCCCCGTGTTGAGGGTCAGTGTGGCGGAGATGTTGTTATCTACCCTCACCACCTGGGGCCGGTTCGTCAGAAAGTCCATGATCCAGTTGCAGAGGGAGGGGTTCACTCCGAGGGTCCCTAGCTTGGTGATGAGCTTGGAAGGGACTAAGGCGTTGAACGCTGAGCTGTAGTCTATGAACAGCATTCTCATATAGTTATTTCCCCTCTTGTCCAGGTGGGAGAGGGCAGTGTTTATTTATAAAACATTTATTTAACCTTTATTTAACTAGGCATGTCAGTTAAGAACAATTACTTATTTACAATGATGGCCTACCAAACGGCAAAGGGCCTCCTGCGGGGATGGGGGCTAGGTTTGAAAATATAAATAATAAATAAAAATACAGTATATGACAAAACACACATCAAGACAAGAGAACACTACATAGAACACTACATAAAGAGAGACCTAAGACAACAACATAGCATGGCAGCAACAAATGACAACACACCATGGTAGCAACACAACATGACAACAACATGGTAGCATTACACTGTACATTATTTTATATTGTTTTTATGTTACAGTAGGTGGTACTGTAATATGAAATACAGAAAATGGGTATTAATCTAGAGCTTTAAACAGGATTTTGTACCAATCTCCCCCCAAACATGTAACAGTTCTATAGCTGCAACTATTTAAAATACTGATCATACTTTTAGTACCTCTTGGATGCATCTGAAACCAAACATAATATTAATAGACAAGTCATCTACACTGAGTGCACAAAACATTAGGAACACCTTCCTAATATTGAGTTGCAGCCCATTTCACCCTCAGAACAGCCTCAATTCGTCAATACATGGTGTCCAAAGCATTCCACAGGGATGCTGCCCCATGTTGACTCCAATGCTTCCCACAGTTGTGTCAAGTTGGCTGTATGTCCTTTGGGTGGTGGACTGTTATTGATGCACACGGGAAACAGTTGAGCGTGAAAACCCCAGTAGCGTTGCAGTTCCTGACACACTCAAACAGGTACGCCTGGCACCTACATACCCTGTTCGAAGGCACTTAAATCATTTGTCTCACCCATCCACCCTCTGAATGGCACACATACATAATCCATGTCTCAATTGTCTCAAGGTATTAAAAATCTTTCTTTAACCTGTCTCCTACCTTTCATCTACACTGATTAAAGTGAATTTAACAAGTGACATCAATAAGGGATCATAGCTTTCACCTGGTCAGTCTATGTCATGGAAATAGCAGGTGTTCCTAATGTTTTGTACACTAAATTGTATGCATTGACAGTTCAATGCTAACCATCTATATAAATTCCTGCTAATCTATCTAATGAAGTCTAATTTCTAAAGCACCGTCTAAGTTCAATGATATCTAAACTATGTTTAGCTTATCTATGCCGACATTAGTTTTGTGTTTTTCTTCCCTTAGTTGAGCCCCATGTCAGACTGAGCTCAGTGACTCCCCTCAGTGGCAGACACCCTGTCATGCTGATGTGCAGCGCCTACGACTTCTATCCCAAACCAATCAGAGTGACGTGGCGGCGGGACGGACAGGAGTTGAAATCAAGACACATACTGGGGAGGATTAGGAGGGTGTTGTGGGAGATGATTGGTAGGTAGATTAAGCCAATTAACCGAATGCCTATGCGTCGGGGGTTTCACCAGATCTTTCTTTATTGGCTAATGGAAAGTCCTCACCTTGCGAGCAAAACATTGACAGCATTGACAGCGGAAAGTTTAGAGTTCATTTCCTGCAATTCTACTCATTTTGCCATGAGGCATAGAGAAAATTTTGCAGTTTTAAAGCAAGTTTTCTGCAATTCTACACAAGGAGCAGAGAGAAGACTTTGCAATTTTATAACTAGTTTCATGCAATTCTACTCATTTTGCTATGAGGCGGAGAGAAAATTTTACAGTTTTGCAGCTAATGTCCTGCAATTCTATACATTTTGCCATACGGTCTATAGACATTTTTGTTTTGTGCCCCCCACCTCATATGATTTTTATTTCCCCTCTCTCTTTCTTTCTCTTTTCTTCGCTCTATCTTCCTTCTGTAACAGGGGTGCTCTATTAGCAACGAGCTAAAGTGAGACTCCTATTCTGATTAATCACCAGTTACAATGGCTTGTTATTTTCAGACTTGAAGGCAAATTGCTGTATCTGCTACATGCAAAATTAGATTTGATTGCTTGTTATAAATCACTATGCCTGAAAAGACGTCTACTGCTGGAGTGTATTGCTAAACATGAGTCAATACTTTCTAAATGGGGCATAACATATTATTTCTAAATGGGGCATAAAATATTATCCTAAAACCGTCCATAAGAAATGAACTAACAACATTAGACTTGACAGTAATGAGACTAATAGGGCTATGAGAATCATGCAATCAATTGTTCATTAACTTAGAACTGGTAGAGACACTGACGGTAAACTGCTTTAACGACCTACTATAACACTGTAAGTACTTTTGAGTGGGCAGCATAAAGGGTCCACTGTGCTTGGGGTACTTTCCACACCTGCACTGTTTTGTGTGTATTTTCTCAACAATGAGAAAGTTACAACCTTCTTCTTAATTAAAGGCACAAAAGACAAATAAATAGGTTAAGTAAACTGTGGTAATAATGTGTATGGTAATACTGGTGATTTGAGAGGGAGTAAAATAAAATACGCCTTTCAACTTTCAAAGTGCTTTACTTTCAGACTTGAGTCTAAAGACTTTTTATATGATTGATATTTCAGCTCTGATTGTTTTCAGCTCCCCTTTACAGACATGTTTTTCTCATTTGCTGTTCTGTCATGGTGGTGATTATCATTTTCACTTGCATTTATTGTAAGTTTATGCTCTGCACAACTATAGGCTATTATACTGTGCAGATCTATACATTGTTGTATAGTCTGTAGTTTTTGGCTTCAGTGCCCATAGTGTACACACTGTATGTGGATTGTGTAAATTCTGCATCTGCAGTGTATTTTGTCAGTACTTTCTGTCTATTGTCTGTCTGTTTATTGTCTCTCTGTTATCTGTCTGTTATTGTCTGTCTGTAACTGGCATGTATCTTGTATGTCAACTGTATATATACTATGGATACAGTGCATTTGGAAAGTATTCAGACTTCCCCTTGACGTTTTCCACATTTTGTTACGTTACAGTCTTATTCTAAAATTGATTAAATTGTTTTTTTCCCTCATCAATCTACACACAATAATGACAAAGCAAAAACTGTTTTCTAGAAATGTTTGCATATTTAAAAAAAACAACAACTGAAAAATCACATTGACATAATATATTCAGACCCTTTACTCAGTACTTTGTTGAAGCACCTTTGGCAGCGATTACAGCCTTAAGTCTTCTTGGGTATGACGCACACCTGTATTTGGGGAGTTTCTGCCATTTGTCTCTGCAGATCCTCTCAAGCTCTGTCAGGTTGGATGGGAAGTGTTGCTGTACAGCCATTTTCAGGTCTCTACAGAGATGTTCGATCGGGTTCAAGTCCAGGCTCTGCCTGGGCCACTCAAGGACATTCAGAGACTTGTCCCGAAGCCACTCCTGCGTTGTTTTGGCTGTGTGCTTAGGGTAGTTGTCCTGTTGGAAGGCGAACCTTCACCCCAGTCTGAGGCCCTGAGCGCTCAGGAGCATGTTTTCATCAAGGATCTCTCTGTACTTTGCTCCGTTCATCTTTCCCTCGATCTTGACTAGTCTCCCAGTCCCTGCCGCTGAAAAACATCCCCACAGCATGATGCTGCCACAACCAATCTTCACTGTAGGGATGGTGCCAGGTTTCCTACATTCTGGCCAAAGAGTTCAAACTTGGTTTCATCAGACCAGATAATCTTGTTTCTCATGGTCTGAGAGTTCTTTAGGTGTCTTTTGGCAAACTCCAAGCGGGCTGTCATGTGCCTTTAACTAAGGCGTGGCTTCTGTCTGGCTACTCTATCATAAAGGGCTTATTGGTGGAGTTCTGCAGAGATGGTTGTCCTTCTGGAAGGTTCTCCCATCACCACAGAGGAACTCTGGAGCTCTGTCAGAGTGACCATCAGGCTCTTGGTCACCTCCCTGACCAAGGACCTTCTCCCCCTATTACTCAGTTTTGGCCAGGCGGCCAGTTCTAGGAAGAGTCTTGGCGGTTCCAAACTTCTTCCATTTAAGAATGATGAAGGCCACTGTGTTCTTGGGGACCTTCAATGCAGCAGACATTTTTGGTACCCTTCCCCAGATCTGTGCCTCACCCCAATCCTGTCTCGGACCTCTACAGACAATTCCTTCGACCTCATGGCTTGGTTTTTGCACTGTCAACTGTGGTACCTTATATAGAAAGGTGTGTGCCTTTCCAAATCATGTCCAATCAATTGACTTTACCACAGGTGGACTCCAATCAAGTTGTAGAAACATCTCAAAGATGATAAATGGAAACAGGATGCACTTGAGCTCAATGTCGAGTCTTATTGAAAAGGGTTTGAATACTTATGTAAATAAGTTATTTCTGTTTTATTTTTTTTATAAATTTGCAAAAATGTCTAAAAACCTGTTTCACTTCATCATTATGAGGTACTGTGTGTCGATTGATGAGGAACATTTTTATTTAATCCATTTTCGAATAAGGCTGAAACGTAACAAAATGTGATTTTTTAAATTATTTGTTAAAGTCCGAATGCACTGTATGCAGTAAAGTTGGCTTCTTCGCGTTCATAGCAATTGTTATCAACTGTACGGCAGAAATGGAACGTACATCACAGAAAATAGATGTGGTGGTAGATGCAGAGAAGCACTTGGATTTACGAAATTAGGGCGGCAGGTAGCCTAGCGGTGAGACCGAGAGGTCGAGAGGTCTCTGGTTCGAATACCCGAGCCGACAAGGTGAACCATTTGTCGATGAGAAAGGCACTTAACTGATTTGCCTACTTAAATAAAGGTTAAATTAAATGACTTAAGGCTGTGGAGATGTTCAGTCCTCTCATGCCGTTGGCATGGTGCAGGAGCAGTTAAGGTCAAAGTAGTGGGTGTTTTTTTTGTGTAGGGCTAGTTAGAATGCGTTTTTATTAATATTTAAAACATTTTATTTTCCTATTTTGTGTCACAAAGTATAATGGATTTATATTATAGTCCAGTTGGGGGCGGATTGGATGCCAACCGCCCTTAACCCCTAAAGAAGAAGAAGAAGCATTTCCCTCTCGGTGTGTTTGAGCACGCACACTTCCTGCAGAAACAAGCGAACTCATTCAACGATCTAGAGCGGGTGGTAGGCAACTATAGTATTCTCTTTCTTGACTGCGAATCCAACGTTATTTTCCATTATAGTTGTGTCATCCATACATAATGTTGTTTAATAGTATCGTAGTGTGTAACGCTACCCTAGAAATGTAGTTTGCTAGGTCTGACTGAATCAATGCCGGGGGTGTTAACGTAGTCTGTACGCAGATATTTCCCCTTCTGCACGTTTCCACACGCAGAACTAACGCTACATTTTGTGTTTTAATTGCATCTTCCCAATCGCGTCTCTTCAACAAAATGTTTTTGTTTACAGATCTAAAATCTTTAAGATGTTTTTGACCAGATCGGAGTACGACAGGTAAGTTAAGACTCGTAACTCTGTATCGTCATGACACCGGGCTAGCTAACTAGCCGCTAACTTGCCCGTACAATACACTTGTATTGCTTTAGCTCGCCTAGCTAGGTGCTTTGTGCACTTGTTGTGTCTGGTAAACATTTGCGTATTAAGCATTCCTTACCGGTAATGTTATATTGTAATATGTCACTGAAATCGAAATAGTTTGTATAATTCTAGTTAGCGAACGTTAAAGTTTCTTTCACTTTCATTTACCTAACGTCGGTAGTTAGTTACAGTAGCTAAATACATAATGGTCGTGTTCCAGTCTGGTATATTTTGTGCTGAGAAAGAAGTTTACTTTACCCCGCTACCTCCGTTCTATAAAGCGCTATCTAACATCCTGGCGTTGGCTAGCCGCTACATTCTTCTAAATCTTTACAGTAAGTAGTACTGACGGAATAACGTTAGCTATTGGAACTTCAGGGCACTAAATGTCAACTCTTTTTTTTTTCTCAGAGGAGTAAACACCTTTTCTCCAGAGGGAAGACTGTTCCAAGTGGAATATGCTATTGAGGCAATTAAGGTATTTTCAAAACATCTAATGCAATATCAAAAGAACACACCGTTACACTTCACCTTCAATAATAGCTTCCTCTGAAGACATTGTTCCTTGTCACTGAAAATTGTCAACTTTGTGTGTCATCTCTGTATTTTGAGTTCAAAAGGTACTCTCACTCAAAGCATGGTTGACAGTTCAAGGTACTAAAAATAGCATGTTTTGGCCTTATGCCTTAATTAGTGCTGCCAAAATAAATGAAGGAGACACGTTTAAGCACACAACTGTTGTGCATAACAAGTGCAGCAGGTGCAGCCATCTTATATACTAGCAAATGGGAAGTCAACAAGGTATATTAGCATATAATATGTAGTAGAGAATATTAAAGTAAGACAACATTCTAGGCTACATAACAATACCGTACTCCAGTATAAAGCTGGACATCTCTGTATATGACATTTCTATCTGCAAGAGTCTTAACACATCTGTTGTGTCTCAGCTGGGCTCCACAGCCATTGGCATCCAGACGTCTGAGGGGGTGTGTCTGGCCGTGGAGAAGAGGATCACATCTCCTCTAATGGAGCCCAGCAGCATCGAGAAGATTGTGGAGATCGACACCCACATCGGTAAGCAGCCAGAGCAGGGACTACTCACTAGGCACTGTCAAACAACACATAGAAGTGAATACTTCTCGGTGCTCAGATTGTTTGTATAATTACCCATTGGAGAAAACAAGTGTTCTCAATAATTCTGGGAAAATTAAAGGTTACTGGATGAAGTGGTCAGAATCATTTCTATAGACTCAACATATTTGTGTATCAGAAAATGATTTTTAATATAAGCAGCACTATGTAAAAGATGCCTTGTATAGGCTGTGTTTCAGAGATGGTATTCAAAGTTTGAAAATGTGTTTGAGCGTCCGTCTCCTCTTCTCAAAGGTTGTGCTATGAGTGGCTTGATAGCTGATGCCAAGACTCTTATCGACAAAGCAAGAGTGGAGACACAGGTATGTACAAATGTTGAGTTGGCTGAGTTCAAGTACAGGTGCAATTTCGAACTGAACAATACTACACTGTCAAGGTGTAAATGAACACATGGCTAATGTTTGCGCTTATGACATGCTCACTACATCGTCAACTACTTGTAAAGCAATTTTGTACAACAAAAAGCCTTTTAGTCCCTCAACTACTGGATATGTAAAGCGTTTTAGTTTCTTTCCTTTTTAACCCTTCCTTGTTTGTCCCCTTCCAGAACCACTGGTTCACCTACAACGAGACCATGACAGTGGAGAGTGTGACCCAGGCCGTGTCTAACCTGGCCCTGCAGTTTGGAGAGGAGGATGCAGACCCTGGAGCCATGGTTAGTGACCACAGAAAGATGAAACCAAACCTCCAAGATCAACTCACTTACTGCTCACTCATTTATTGTTCACTTTTTCATTAATTCATTGATGTATTAATGTATGACATAGAAGCTGGTAGAGGTTGAAGGTACTTTTCCAGCTAGTTGTCACTTATTTCTCTCACAGCTGTGAGGTGTCACTGTACTCATTCCCTGTGGTTCTCTCTCCTCAGAGCCGCCCCTTCGGTGTAGCGCTTCTCTTTGGTGGACTGGATGAGAAAGGGCCCCAGCTGTACGTTAATCTATTCAACATACATTTAACACTTTGGTTTTGTGTGTGAGAATTTGTTTGGGAAAAATCTCTCATACCTCACTTGTGGACTTGTGCTGGGTTTTCATCAGAAAACCAAACCTTAGGTCTTCATCAGATGGCAAAATGTCTCTTGAATTTCTACACCCCCTGATTTTCCAACTTTGTGTGTAGGTACCACATGGATCCGTCAGGCACCTTTGTCCAGTGTGATGCCCGGGCCATTGGCTCTGCCTCTGAGGGAGCCCAGAGCTCTCTGCAGGAGGTCTACCACAAGGTACCACCATCCCCCTACCCTCTCTCAGGCATCATCTCCCTCTTCTCTGTTGCTGTCACCCCATCATTACCATCACCCACCAACCTTCTTCATTACTTCCTCCATCACCCACCATTCCTTTTCCTTCTTCCTCTCCCACCACAACTCCACCAGATTGTCAGTCGGTTTCATTCTCCATCCTATCACAGGGGTGACGACCGTATGTGAGACCTTTTTTTATTTAATAACCAAGTTCTCTGTTTTCTCTTTGGGTGGCCTCCAGTCCATGACGTTAAAAGAGGCCATCAAGTCGTCCCTCACCATCCTGAAGCAGGTGATGGAGGAGAAGTTGAATGCCACCAACATTGAGGTGAGCGCTAATCCTTCAGTCTCAACCACTGACCCTACCTCTAGTCTAGACATCTATTGTAGATGTGGAAGTTGTTGCATCTAAGCAATATGATTTAAGCCTACCAGACGGCTGGGTGGAGCTATTGTCATATTGTATTGTTTACCATACATTCAGGCCTGCTCAGCCTTGTTTTACTGGTGTATCAGTTATTGTTAGGTTGATTGACCGCAATGAACCAAAACATATCACTCATCACATGTTTGTGCTAACCTGCTCTCCCCTCTCACCTCTCTCAACTCTTCAGCTGGCTACAATAGAGCCAGGCAAGACTTTCCACATGTATTCCAAAGAAGAGCTGGAGGATGTTATCAAGGACATCTAGAGCAGAGTGGGGCTCTGTGGGCCTAGTCAGCACTGAGGTTAGGTAATCCACTTGGGCTCTGAAGATTACCACACATCTACAACTACATTTCCCATCAGCACTCTCTCTCTCGCTGAATTCATTGGTTCCTTGTGTGGAAGGGTGGCAACTCTTTGTAATGTGTTGTATATTTTTATTATTTTGGCTCTGGATATGGGTGGCAGGTAGCCTAGCGGTTAAGAGCGTTGGGCCAGTAACCGAAAGTTTGCTGGTTTGAATCCCTGAGCCGACTAGTTATAAAATCTGATGTGCCCTTGAGCAATGCACTTAACCCTAGTCGCTCTGGATGAGAGTGCCTGCTACATGACTAAAATGTAAAATGGATACTGCAGATTTCTACAGTGCTGTACAGGCATCAGTCAGATCAGTGCTTAGAGCTGTGACGTTACAAAAGGTGTGTGCCTTTTGTTACTGATCAATGCCAAAATAAAACTGTTGTATTCTAAAAGGAGTGGTTTGTGTTATTGCCTCCATGGTGTGTGTTAGGGCTGGGCGATATGACGATATATATATCGTGTGACGATAGAACAATGTCTATTGTTTCATATTATGCTCTATTATTTATTTCGTTGTCGCAAATCACACTCTTTACGGCAATATTTTTCGTCAACTGGACGACGCTTTGCGTTCTTCCACAACACAAACAAACATGGAGGAGAGTGAACGTGACACAGTGCACGGAGCTCGTACCAAAAAGAGGGGCTACTTCGGTCGCATGGACGTGGTTTGGGTATGAAAAGTCTGACACGGACCAGAAAAACGTCCTCTGCAAAATATGCCGCAGACCGGTCCCTACAACAGGCTCAAACACCACTAACCTATTTTACCACCTACGCAAGAATCATGTGAAACAGTGCGGAGAGTGTCTACGGATGAGACCCAAAAAAGTACAGTCGAGTGCTCAAAACAAACCCCCGACTCAGACGTTGCAAGAGGCATTGTTGACAAATATCTATTTTGTTTGCGGCACGTTGGTTGTTGTAATATAATGCTATAATTCAAACTTGAAGGAGTGTTTTGTTTACTTGTTATATTGTATATATTTATTTGTGAGCCTTATTTGGTTGCTATAGTTTAAACTTGAAAGTTGTCCATGTTTACCATTGGTATTTAATATACCAATATTTGTTAGGCCTATATTAATTTGTTTGCTGCTACAATTCAAACAGTTATGTTTGGTTTTGATAAAACATTTTTAGATTTTATACATTTTGTTACATGCTTAATTGAAAATTTGCACAAGTTCTAAATAAAATGAGGAATAATCAAATATGAGTAAGTACTTTTTATTCAAAATGTAATAAGAAATAGGCATTTACATGTGGTCATTTTATATAAACTTTGAATTTACATAAATTTGCTATATCGTGATATGTATCGTTATCGGGATATGAAATGACTTATATCGAGATATGAGATTTTGGTCATATCGCCCAGCCCTAGTGTGTACTTCAGACGGTTTCATTACCGAAATCATACAGGAAGGTGAGGTTGAGAACATGTATCTGGTTTTGTCCGCCAGGAAGCGTAATTGCACAGAACTTTGCTCCAACTGGGAAGAACCAGGAATGAATAGACTCATTTACAGGCCAGTGAAAATTCATTTAAATGAAGTCTCAACCAATCGGCTTTCTAGGTGGGCGTCTCGATTTAAAACGCCACAGATCGCTTCTGCACCAGATGAACGGTATACATGCATGACGCGTACGTGGGGTAGTCTCAAAGTTGGTGATAATAGACTGGTTACTATATGGATTTATAGCAACAACAAAAAACAGAATTGTGAATATGACTCCGCTGTATTGCATCGCTATTGCCTGGTTATTTACCTCTGCGCTATGCGAGGATTTCAGTAAGAAAGACAACTTTTTCGGCGGGGCACACACAACCTTCGTGAAGACCCCGCGACCGAGAGATCCACCGGTGTTGTCGGGACACAACATTAACAAACGGAGCACTGACCCCGACGGAGAGACGTGCAGATCTCTAACGGGATTCGAGTCCACGCTAAAAAATAACACACACACCGTAAGTTTTTTTTTTTGTATTATGATAGGCTGCTGCTTGTTAAAAAAAAAAAAAATCGAATTATTAAACAGCACATTGTCATTGATTTGTGTTGCTGCAAACCAGATATCCCACCACAGCGAAAATAAACAAATTCTCTCAAGGATTTGATTGAGAAATCGTCAGGTCCATTGTGATAATGAATCTGTCATTTGAGACCTTTCAGAATGTGGTGATACTTCTTCATGACATGACTAATGGTTCTCATCACCACGTGGGCTATACATTCCTAGTTGACTGATTGAAAAGATGCATTAACTTTAGCATATTCTGACACGAGTTAAAGACTGTCTTAAAGAGTCCTTTGTTGCTACATACATTTTTGGACTTATAAATTAACAATATATATATTTGTATGTTTATTTAACCATTATTTAACTAGGCAAGTCAGTTAAGAACAAATTCTTATTTACAATGATGACCTACCAAAAGGCAAAAGACCTGCGGGATGGGATTAAAAATAAATAAAATATAAATATAGGACCAAACACACACCACGACCAAATGAGACCTGAGACAACAACATAGCATGGTAGCAACGTAACATGACAACAACATGGTAGCAACGCAACATGATGGCAGCACAAAACATGGTACAGACAACAGCAGAAAGGGCAAGAAGGTAGAGATGACAATACATCACGCAAAGCAGCCACAGCTGTCAGTAAGAGTGTCCATGATTGAGTCTTTGAATGAAGAGATTGAGATAAAACTGTCCAATTTGAGTGTTTGTTGCAGCTCGTTCCAGTCTCTAGCTGCAGCGAACCAGGGATGTGTGTGCTTTGGGGACCTTTAACAGAATGTGACTGGCAGAACGGGTGTTGTATGTGGAGGATGAGGGCTGCAGTAGATATCTCAGATAGGGGGGAGTGAGGTCTAAGAGGGTTTTATAAATAAGCATCAAGCATTGGGTCTTGTGACAGGTATACAGAGATGACCAGTTTACAGAGGAGTATAGAGTGCAGTGATGTGTCCTATAAGGAGCATTGGTGGCAAATCTGATGGCCGAATGGTAAAGAACATCTAGCCGCTCGAGAACACCCTTACCTGCTGATCTATAACTTATGTCTCCGTAATCTAGCATGGGTAGGTTGGTCATCTGAATCAGGGTTAGTTTATCAGCTGGGGTGAAAGCGGAGCGATTAGGATAGAGGAAACCAAGTCTAGTCAGGAGCTCCTTTAGTACCTCTGACTCAGTAACTGCCTCCAGGGAAAAGCTTTGAAGATGGGCAGGGGAAAAAGAGGGAGAAGCATCGGGGATAGTTGCATTAGAAGGGGTGGCAGATGAGGAAATGTTGGACGGGCAAGGAGGCATGGCTGAGTCAAATAGGAATCCTGACTTAATGAAGTGTTGATTAAAGAGCTCAGCCATGTGCTTCTTGTCAGTAACAACCACATCATCAACTTTAAGGGACATGGGCAGCTGTGAGGAGGAGGGTTTATTCTCCAGGTCTTTAACCATTTTCCAGAATTTCTTGGAGTTAGACCCACAGAGAGAGAACTTTTCCTTAAGGTAACTAACTTTGGCCTTCCGGATAGCCTCAGTGCACTTATTTCTCATTTGCCTGAACGAGAGCCAGTCAGTCTGAGTAAGCGTGTCCCGGGCCTTTTGCGTGTTTGTTACCAATACCAACAATACGCAAGCGTCTATGACAAATCAGGACAGGTCGTTTCACTGAGCAGCCATTACGAACACAGGCTGTAAAACAGTGATCACTAAACTCATTACAGAAAACACCAGACTGATACCTATCAGGATTATTTGTGAGGATAACATTTCTGGGTGTTTGGAGTCATACCTTGTGGGATTGCTAATAATCTGAGAAATATTTAGAGAGTCCCATTGCTTTAGGACTTCGTCAGGTGGTTTAAGCATGTCCCAGTCTAGGTCACCTAGCAGGACAAATTCAGATTTAGTGTAAGGGGCCAAGAGAGAGGTTAGGGCAGGTAGGGTACAGGCCGGTGCTGATGGAGGACGATAGCACCCAGCAACAGTCAACAAAGAGTTATTTGAAAGTTTAATACTTAAAACCAGCAAATACATTTTTTGGGGGACAGACTTGGTGGAGACAACCGAGCACTGAAGGTGATCCTTGGTAAAAATTGCCACACCCCCACTTTTGGAAGATCTGTCTCGACAAAAAATGGTTATAACCAGAAAGGTTAACATCAATATTCAAAACACTCTTCCTTAACCACCTCTCAGTAATGACCAACAGATCTGGATTGGAGCTGTGAACCCACACTTTCAATTGATCCTTTTTAGGAAATAAACTTATAGCGTTAACGTGCAGAAAACCCAGGCTTTTACAAGAGCAGAAATCAGTCTAGCAGATATCAGAGCACAAGTCAGAATTGGGATTAGCAACAGTAGATGGGCCAGGGTGTACATGCACATTACCAGATATCATCAACAGTAATATAATCAAGGCATGGCATAGGACAGGAAGAGCTCTGCAGTGCTGATGTAAGACATCTGAATGTGCATCAGATAGATAGATAGATACTTTATTGATCCCGAGGGGAATTTTCTTTGTCAAGCAGCTACGAAAAAACACAGGGCAGGTGCAAAATGCCAGAACAAAAATACACAAAAGACAGTTACACGAAACATGATACATAGTGCAGCAGTATGACAAAGTATAAAAATACAAGAATTCTGGAGTGCAATAAAGCTATTAAAAGACATTGCATAGTATGGGTGGATGGCTGAATATGTACACTATACATTGTTACAGAGTGTTAAGTGAAAAAAAAAAATGATACAAATATTGCAAGTTGATATAGATAGGTAAGGAGTATTTGCATGATTAACTATACTATACAGGTTGATGGCAGAGAAATACTTAAATGGCTAAAAGTGCGTATGATATAAGTCAGGGTAATAATAGTTAATATAATATACAGACTGGTTAAATGAACAGGTAAGTGAATATTTTGCATGGTTAAATTAACTGTACAGGTAAATGTACAGTTAAATGTACAGGTAAGTGAATATTTGCATGGTTACATTAACTGTACAGGTAAATGACATTAAGAGATACTTAAATAGCTAAATGTGTGTATGATATAATTTAGGGTAATAATAGTAATTCCCTTAAAATACAGTCCTTAGTGTGCAGGATTTAATTACAGATAAATGCACGTATTGCACATTTGAAAAGCCCTGAAAAAAGATACAACTGACAGGATACTAATATGCATTCCTGAGTGAATGACTATGTAAGTTCAGTCCAAGAATTACTTACAATATTTCACGTGATATGATATAACAACTGTACATGAATATGTATATACAGACCTAAATGAAGTCCTGAGTGAATGAGTGATTACAGACCAGAGTTACTTACGGATGGATGCATAATTGTTAAACTAGGTCCTTACACCCCAACAGTTCCAGGTCTGTTGCCGACGGCACGGCACCCTGGTGAGGCATAAAAATAGTCTAATAGCCGCCGGCAGGAAGAACCTCTTGTAGCGCTCTCTGGCACACCGTGGTGGGATCAGTCTGTGACTGAAGGTGCTCCTCTGCGTCATAACCATGGCATGCAGAGGGTGGGTGCCGTTGTCCATGATGGCCAGCAGTTTGGCCAGGATCCGTCTCTCCGCCACCTCCTCTAGAGTGTCAAGGCTAATCCCCAGAACAGAACTAGCCTTCCTGATCAGCTAATTTGCCCGAGAAGCATCACCGCCTTTTATGTTGGCGCCCCAGCACACCACTGCAAAAAAGATGGCACTGGCCACCACAGACTGGTAGAAGGTATGCAGTAGTTTACTGCACACGTTGAAGGACCTGAGCCTCCTCAGAAAGGAGTCGACTCTGGCCCTTTTTGTACAGAGCCCCGGTGTTACCAGCCCATTCCAGCCTGTTGTCCTTATGTCCATAACTCCCAGGAACTTGTATGACCCAACCATTTCCACATCCATCCCATGTATAGGGACTGCAGTCAGTTGGGCCTGGGTTCTCCTGAAGTCCACCACCATCTCCTTTGTTTTGCTGATGTTGACCTGAAAGTGGTTCTGCTCACACTACAACACAAAGTCATTGATTGTGCTCCTGTACTCCTCCTCCTGCCCACCCCTGATGCACCCTACAATTGCGGAGTCATCCGAGAACGTCTGTAGGTGGCATGTTTCAGAGTTATATCTGAAGTCCGAGGTGTAGAGGGTGAACAGGAAGGGGGACAGGACCGTTCCCTGGGGGGCCCCTGTGTTGCTCACTGCCCTTTCTGACACACAGCTCTGTAGTCGCACAAATTGTGGCCTACCGGTCAGGTAGTCCGTGACCCAGGAGACTAAGGGTGCTTCCACTTTCATCCTCTTCATCTTCTCACCCAGTAGCAGGGGCTGAATGGTGTTGAAGGCACTGGAGAAGTCAAAAAACACAACCCTCACAGTGCAACCTGCGTTGTCCAGGTGAGAGTAGGCCCTCTGCAGAAGGTAGATGATTGCTGATATGCGAACTGCAGGGGGTCCAATGATTTACACACCAGGGGTCTGAGGTGAGCGAGGACTAACCTTTCCAGATGGCAACAAGATCATATTGTACAGCAATTTCATCAAGTAACATGAATACAAAGCTGGCGGGAGGTAGTTAGAATGGGATGGTAGGCCAAAAGTCTGTGTAACATAGTCTGTTCAGGATCTCAGGACTTTGAATGCCAGAGCACCCCCTGAATAGCTTGGGAAAATGAAATCCTTGATAGAAATTCCCAGGTAAATATTGTCCAAAAAGTAGGTTGTAGGTAGAAGTTTTGATCTTGAGTGAAGGTTATGTTGCAGATCGTACCATGCTGTATATGTCCCTGCCGAAAAATCCAAGTTTATCTATCTCCAAAACTGTTATTGTAAAAAACATGTTGAAAAATGCGAGAGCTCACATGAGCTGTGTCTCTCTAAGCAGAGGGAGGAGCGTATCCATATATACCCATTGATACTTGAACTAAGATTGAAACATTCATAAGTTGTATTCTCCAACTGTCGACACCATAGAACCTAAAATAGTATCTTGTTTTACAGCTTTTTTCCAAAAAAGAGGCAGCGGGAACTGCTTTGTTATTGTTTCAATTAGGGATTCTAGCTTTAAAGAGCATACATATAGCCTACCGGTATTCAGCCAAAGTGAGTTTGACCCAAGGTGTACCCTACAGCAAAGGGTAAGGTGGAGTCAATATGCAGTTATGTTTCTCATAATGCATCCATTATTGATAGAGAACGGATCAAATTGCGGCAGAAGTCTTCCTACATTCTGTAGGCCTGTCTCTGTACAGTTTGGTAATACAGTTGAAGTCGGAAGTTTACATACACCTTAGCCAAATACATTTAAACTCAGTTTTTCACAATTCCTGTCATTTAATCCTAGTAAAAATTCCCTGTTTTAGGTCAGTTAGGATCACCACTTTATTTCAAGAATGTGAAATGTCAGAATAATAATAGAGAGAATGATTTGTTTTTTTATTACTTTCATCACATTCCCAGTGGGTCAGAAGTTTACATACACTCAATTAGTATTTGGTAGCATTGCCTTTAAATTGTTTAACTTGGGTCAAACGTTTTGGGTAGCCATCCATAAGCTTCCCACAATAAGTTGGGTGAATTTTGGCCCATTCCTTCTGACAGAACTGGGGTCATTGTTCATTTGAAAGACCCATTTGCGACCAAGCTTTAACTTCCTGACTGGTGTCTTGAGATGGTGCTTCAATATATCCACATAATTTTCCTTCCTCATGATGTCATCTATTTTGTGAAGTGCACCAGTCCCTCCTGCAGCAAAGCACCCCCACAACATGATGCTGCCACCACTGTGCTTCACGGTTGGGATGGTGTTCTTCGGCTTTCAAGCCTCCCCCTTTTTCCTCCAAACATAACGATTTCTCCAAAAAGTACAATCTTTGTCCTCATGTGCAGTTGCAAACCGTAGTCTGGCTTTTTTAATGGCAGTTTTGGAGCAGTGGCTTCTTCCTTGCTCAGCAGCCTTTCAGGTTATGTCGATATAAGACTTGTTTTACTGTGGATATAGTACGTTCATCTCTAGGAGACAGAACGCGTCTCCTTCATAGATAGATACTTTATTGATCCCAGAGGGGAAATTTCTTTGTCAAGCAGCTACTTCCTGAGCGGTATGACAGCTGCGTGGTCCCATGGTGTTTATACTTGCATACTATTGTTTGTACAGATGAATGTGGTACCTTCAGGCATTTGGAAATTGCTCCCAAGGATGAACTAGACTTGTGGAGGTCTACAATTTCTTTTCTGAGGTCTTGGCTGATTTATTTAGGATTTTCCCATGATGTCGAGCAAAGAGTCTGAAGGTAGGCCTTGAAGGTAGGCCTTGAAATATATTTACAGGTACACCTCCAATTGACTAGAATTATGTCAGAAGCTTGTAAAGCCATTACATAATTTTCCAAGCTGTTTAAAGGCACAGTCAACTTAGTGTATGTAAACGTCTGACCCACTGGAATTGTGATATAGTGAATTATAAGTGAAATAATCTGTCTGTAAACAATTGTTGGAAGAATTACTTGTGTCATGCACAAAGTAGATGTCCTAACCGACATGCCAAAACTATAGTTTGTTAACATGAAATCTGTGGAGTGGTTGAAAAATGAGTTTTAATGACTTCAACCTAAGTGTATGTAAACTTCCGACTTCAACTGTATATGGTGTGATTTAAATACACAAAAAGTATAATTTCATTATTACCCCCAAGACCCTAATAAACACGTGTAGCCGGTTACACATCCTCCATATTTCCTGCTTCCTCATCGTGGAAATCACGATGTGAAAAGGAAATATACACTCCAGTGAGGTTCGGATCGGCATCATAGTGTGAAAAGGATGATGTCACCAATAACACAGCTCTGGTAGTATTACTCATCTGACCAACTGAATGTTGAACTTGGGTCATCTGTTATCCAAGACTGTGTAAGCCCACTAAGTCTTCTTCAGGTCTAAGACTGACAAAAAGTCAGTACACTGCAGGCATGCCATGATTGAGGTGGAGAGAAAAGGCAAACCCCTATAACATATTTGCAGCATTCAGTCAACACTGGCCTGGCTCTCAGTCACTGAGGAGTCAGGTGATGCTGTTCAGCCAGCTGAAGGCAGATGCTAATGTGGTTATAGTGTAAGCCACTGCTAACTCAGGCTAAATGTGGCCTTATGAGGAGCAGCAAAAATGGCAGTGTTTATATGGGCTAACCTACCCCATACGCTGTGATGCCTCTGGCTCTGCTGTTGGCCTACTAGAGAACTCCTGCAGCCCAGACTCCACATGGCGTCTCTGTGGGTTGTGGGCCCTGCAAATATGACTCAATGCTAAGATGTCAACGGACCCACTCCTACAGCACAGGACGTTGGTGGTACCTTCATTTGCGAGGACGGGCTCGTGGTAACTGCTATCTATCCTGATTGCCTAGTCACTTTTACCTCTACCTATGTACATTGGTTGCTCGTTTAAAAGTTGCAGCATGGCTTGCAAGATGCTGCGGTATCGAACAGCATAGTATTTTACTGTCGGCCATTTTTGCCGTTAATGCTGTTAATGCTCGTTGAAACCACCAGAGGGCATCTTTGAGGGCGTCTTTATGAAGCTTGTTGGAGCTTGCCTTCTTTCCCAACTAATCCTACAGTACAGATGCCCATGCAGGCCAGACATTTTGATTGCTATACACTATCTGAAAGAGCATAGCAAGTTAATTCATTTTGTTTACATGAAGAAAATAAAGGTTAAATAAAACCAGAGCCTCAGCTACTATAGCACAGGTAAATACATCTTAAAACATGCGTTTCTGTTATTTTGAAAGAAAATTGTCTTAGTTTTGGGTTTTTTATGACCTTCCTAAACAAAATAGTTATGGCTGTCTTTGTGATTGTGTGTATTAAATTGATTTATTATTCTGGCGGCTATTGGTAGGCTACTCGTTGAGTCCGTACATCAGACCTTCATGGCACAGTCGGCTTTGGGCCCAATGGGTGAGGCTTCGAAACCTGCTCCCTGCCTGCTTCTTTACAATATTTATCTTACTGTTTAAATGTATATGTTTGTTAAGCTTATTGTAACCACAATGTCACAAATAATTGAAAACACACAACATGAGCAGATTAACTTGGTCAAAACATTGTCAGCCTTTAAATGCTTTATGATCCAAATGTTTAAAGTGCGTGTTGGCGACGGAGAGAAACAAAACATGCATTTTCCGTTAGGGACAATCTGGTCTGTGATATTGAGTATATGTTTACATTTGACATTTGAGTCATTTAACAGACGCCCTCATCCAGAGCGATATTATGCTTATGGTCACGACATGTTTTCAAAATGCCTCCAGCTGTCCATCACTACTGTAAATAAAAACAGTGGTACAATTTATATAATTTCATTCGATAATAAAAATTGCACATAATGCTTTATGCATTTTTATTTTGGGCAAATCTGGTCTTTTATTAATGAAAGCATAAAGATGTTGAACAAATACTGACATTTAGTAGTCCCGTCTAGCTCAGTTGGTATAGCATGGTCCCTGCAGTGCCAGGGTTGTGGGTTTGATTCCCACGTGGGACCAATACGAAAACGATAAAGAAAATGAATGCACTCACTACTGTAAGCTCTGGATAAGGGTGTTTGCTAAATGTTAATGTACTTTTGTTTTAGAGTACTTAAGCACTTAAGCATCTACATCCTGGCACCTACCTCTCTACAGACCAAGCCTGGCCCCCTCCCCCTCTATTCTAGAACACAGAGGTGTGTCATTGAGATCACCAAGAGTGGCTTCCATTTGTTCACATGTTCAAAAGGCCAGTAGACTTCAAGGTCTCAGAGCGATGGGGTAGGTTAGCCCATATAAACACTGCCATTTTTGCTGCTCCTCATAAGGCCACATTTAGCCTGAGTTAGCAGTGGCTTACACTATAACCACATTAGCATCTGCCTTCAGCTGGCTGAACAGCATCACCTGACTCCTCAATGACAGAGAGCCAGGCCAGTGTTGACTGAAAAAAATGCTGCAAATATGTTACAGGGGTTTACTTAGATTTGCTTCCACCGTAATGTTTTTGTTAGCCATCTTTCGCTTTACAAAGGCACCAGATATGTGTCCCCATAGCGTCAAATTCGCAATTGGAACCACTCGATATGATTGGTCATATAAAAACTTTGGGACCCAAATGCATAAAGAGTGCTCGAACTCCCCCCTGCGGTGGTCTGGAGCATTGAAGCCGTGAGGCTGGGTACCTCTAAATCCCGCGGCAAAAGCTTGCATCTTTTAAAGGATGAACCACTGTATTACCTCAACTACCTTTTACCCCAGCTCAATGACTCAGTGCCGGTACCCCTTGTTACTTTTTTTTCCTTCTGTTTCTCTTTCTTGAACTGCATTGTTGGTTAAGGGCTTGTAAGTAAGCATTTCACGGTAAGGTGACAAATAAATTGTAATCTGTTTTACCCAGGAGAAATACAGTTTGTGTGTCTGAGAGACCTTCAGTGCACAGACAGCTCCCTAATAAAGCACAGAGGCATTGTTCATGTCATTATTGAGCTGTTTCAACTGAACCAAACTGAATTCTGGCCACTGATGTTTTTTTCTGGATCAAAAAGGGGCTTAGGTGGCGGGTGTGGCAATGGGTGCCGTCTGCGCGGCTGAATTTCAGATAACATTTTAAAGGCCCCCATCTTTGTGGATTTTGAAGCTGTGGATTTTGAAGCTAATTTCCTGCAATTCTCCATGCAGCCGAGATATATCTTTGCAGTTTTAAAGTACATTCCCTGGAATTCTACACATTTTTCCATGGAGCTGAGAGAAAATATATACAGTCGTGGCCAAAAGTTTTGAGAATGACACAAGTATTGGTCTCCACAAAGTTTGCTGCCTCAATGTTGATGATGGCAATTTGCATATACTCCAGAATGTCATGAAGAGTGATCAGATGAATTGCATTAATTGCAAAGCCCCTCTTTGCCATGAAAATGAACTTAATCCCCCAAAAACATTTCCACTGCATTTCAGCCCTGCCACAAAAGGACCAGCTGCCATCATTTCAGTGATTGTCTCGTTAACACAGGTGAGAGTGTTGACGAGGACAAGGCTGGAGATCACTCTGTCATGCTGATTGAGTCAGAATAACAGACTGGAAGCTTTAAAAGGAGGGTGGTGCTTGAAATCATTGTTCTTCCTCTGTCAACCATGGTTACCTGCAAGGAAACACGTGCCGTCATCATTGCTTTGCGCAAAAAGGGCTTCACAGGCAAGATTGAACCTAAATCAACCATTTATCGGATCATCAAGAACTTCAAGGAGAGAGGTTCAATTGTTGTGAAGAAGGCATAAGGGCGCCCAAGAAAGTCCAGCAAGCGCCAGGACCGTCTCCTAAAGTTGATTCAGCTGCCGAATCGGGGCACCACCAGTGCAGAGCTTGCTCAGGAATGGCAGCAGGCAGGTGTGAGTGCATCTGCACGCACAGTGAGCTGAAGATCTTTGGAGGATGGCCTGGTGTCAAGAACGGCAGAAAAGAAGCCACTTCTCTCCAGGAAAAACATTAGGGACAGACTGATATTCTGCAAAAGGTGCAGGGATTGGACTGCTGAGTCATTTTCTCTGATGAATCCCCTTTCCGATTGTTTGGGCCATCCGGAAAACACCTTGTCCGGAGAAGACAAGGTGAGCGCTACCATCAGTCCTGTGTCATGCCAACAGTAAAGCATCCTCAGACCATTCATGTGTGGGGTTGCTTCTCAGCTAAGGGAGTGGGCTCACACAATTTTGCCTAAGAACACAGCCATGAATAAAGAATGGTACCAACACATCCTCCGAGAGCAACTTCTCCCAACCATCCAAGAACAGTTTGGTGATGACCAATGCCTTTTCCAGCATGATGGAGCACCTTGCCATAAGGCAATTGTGATAACTAAGTGGCTCGGGGAACAAAACATCAACATTTTGGGTCCATGGCCAGGAAACTCCCCAGACCTTAATCCCATTGAGAACTTGTGGTCGATCCTCAAGAGGCGGGTGGACAAACAAAAACCATTGATTATGCAATAATGGCCTGCCATCAGTCAGGATATGGCCTAGAAGTTAATTGACAGCATGCCAGGGTGGATTGCAGAGGTCTGGAAAAAGAAGGGTCAACACTGCAAATATTGACTCTTTGCATAAACTGAATGTCATTGTCAATGAAAGCCTTTGACACTTATGGAATACTTGTAATTATACTTCAGTGTACCATAGTAACTACTGACATAAAGATCTAAGAACACTGAAGCAGCAAACTTTGTGGAGACCAATACTTGTGTCATTCTTAAATCCTTTGGCCACGACTGTGTGTGTGTGTGTGTGTATATATATATATATATATATATATATATATATATATATACACACACACAAAAGTATGTGGACACCCCTTCAAATTAGTGGATTCGGCTATTTCAGCCATACATGCTGCTGACAGGAGCACACAGCCATGCAATCTCCATAGACAAACATTGGCAGTAGAATGGCGTTACTGAACAGCTCATTGACTTTCAGTGACTTCCAACAAGTCAGTTTGTCAAATTTCTGCCCAGCTAAAGCTGCCCCGGTCAACTGTAAGTGCTGTTATTGTGAAGCGTAAACGTCTAGGAGCAACAAGTGGTAGGCCAAACAAGCACACAGAAAGGGACCGCTGAGTTCTGAAGCGCGTAAAACACTCAATACCGAGTTCCAAACTACCTCTGGAAGCAATGTCAGCACAAGAACTGTTCGTCAGGAGCTTCATGAAATGGGTTTTCCACTCACTGGTCACCATAGCAACACCCAGCCTGCGCTCCAGCTGTTTTTTTTTTGCACTCCAGACTTCTTGTAATTTTATACTTTTTCATACTGCCGCTCTACGTATCTGTCTTTTGTGAATTTTCATTCTGGCATTTTGCACCTGCCCTGTTTTTTTATCTATCTATCTATCCATCCATCCATCCATCCACCCACCCACCCAGCGACTGGAACGAGCTGCAACAAACACTCAAACTGGACAGTTTTATCTCAATCTCTTAATTCAAAGACTCAGTGATGGGCACTCTTACTGACAGTTGTGGCTGCTTTGCGTGATGTCTTGTTGTCTCTACCTTCTTGCCCTTTGTGCTGTTGTCTGCGCCCAATAATGTTTGTACAATGTTTTGTGCTGCTACCATGTTTTGTTGCTACCATGCTGTGTTGTCATATGTTGCTGCCATGCTATGTTGTCTTAGGTCTGTCTTTTGGTAGTGTTATGTTGTCTCTCTTGTCGTGATGTGTGATTTTGTCATATTTTTATTTAATTTATTTATATTTTTAAACCCAGCCCCCATCCCCGCAGGAGGCCTTTTGGTAGGCCGTCATTGTAAATAAGAATTTGTTCTTAACTGACCTGCCTAGTTAAATAAAGGTTAAATAAAAATAAACATAAAAAATTAAAAGGCACATGACGGCCCACTTGGAGTTTGTCAAAAGGCACTTAAAGACTCAAGACCATGAAAAACAAGATTCTCTGGTCTGATGAAACCAAGATAGAACTCTTTGGCCTGAATGTCAAGCGTCACGTCTGGAAGATACCTGGCACTTTCCCTACGGAGAAGCAAGGTGGTGGCAGCATCATGCTGTGGGCATGTTTTTCAAACCTGATACAGAGCGTTTAGGACCTCAGACTGGGGCGAAGGTTCACCTTCCAACAGGATAACGACACTAAGCACACAGCCAAGACAATGCAGGAGTGGCTTCAGTACAAGTCTCTGAATGTCCTTGAGTGGCCCAGCCACATCCCGGACTTGAACCCGATTGAACATATCTGGAGAGACCTGAAAATAGCAGTGCAGCGACGCTCCTCATCCAACCTGGCAGAGCTTGAGAGGATCCTTGTAGCGCCATACCCAAGAAAACTCTAGGCTGTAATCGCTGACAAAAGTGCTTCAACAAAGTACTGAGTAACGGGTCTGAATACTTTAGTAAATGTGATATTTCAGTTTTGTATTTTTAAGAAATTTGCAGCAAATCTTAAAAACCTGTTTTTGCTTTGTCATTATGGGGTATTGTGTGTAGATTGATGAGGGGGAAAACACTATTTAATCAATTTTAGAATAAGGCTGTAACATAAAGTGGAATAAGTCAAGATGTCTGATGTGTGTGTATATATTTTACAGTTTTGGAGCATGCCCAAGGGTTTCTATGGCAGAAAAGCCCCTGCACTGAGATATGCCCACACCCTAACCCTCCCTGAACCCTCTCTTCCAGTCTTCTATCCATGTAATTATGATCTCTCACATGGACCTGACCTGAACCCTCCAGATATGCTACAAACTCCATCCAAACCTCTCTCGACCCCTGTCCAAATGTTCTTCAAAACCCCTCTGCCCAAGTCTTAATGACATCCCAAAGGGACACTTAGAAGTTCATAAACAAACTCTCTGGCAATCCCACAGTAAACCAGCTTAGCCCATCTCCAGTTAAAACGACCTTCACAGTGCGTTCTCTACCCTCTTCCAACTCACAGGAGCTTTGAAACCCAGCGATAACTTAATTTGGCCGTCTCTCCAGCTCTCTTTGTCCACAGTGAAGTAGGAAATATTTTTAGGAGCAGAACAGCCAGTTCAGTACAGTCCTGGTGTTTTCATGGTAGACGAACGCAATCTACGGCCAGAGGAATGTTCTAGAATTCTGTGAAATGCCACAACTAAATTCTGGATGGTCTTTGTGTTGTCAGATCAGTGAGTTGGAACACCTGAAGCTCTTTTTGACCATGGAAAAACCCCCACTCATATTGGCAGTGTGGTCCACCCACCACCTCCTATGCACACTAGGCTGTGCTCCCTCATAAACATTCCCCAAGTTTCTCTCGGACCTCCAGTGAGTTTATCTGCTATAAGAGCAGGCTTACTGGCCAAGACTAGGCACAGAGGGCCAGTATTTTTTTTAGGTTTGTGGCAAGGGCTGAATTTTCTGTGTCAAGACAACACAAGCCTCGGCTCGCTTGCCAGTCGTAAAAGTCTGTCACGATTTGTGAGAGACTTATACCAGAGAGATAATTGATTCAGTCAATGCCTCTTTTCCTGCCTCTTCTGGTTTCCGTAGCATTGTGCAACAAACAAACAGTTGACATGGTTCATTTAAAGATGAGAGTGTGTGCGACAGTGTGTTCCAACACAGTTTAGCCAAAGATATTCATATTGTACTATGTGCAGAAACTGCATCTCCAGTAGAAATCCCGGATCACACTTGTAGGCGATATCATGCGCAGAAGTGCGTCATCAGGTCTAATGGTTGTGTCGTGCCGAACTGCGCATGTGCAGGCTGTCAAATCAAAGGCCCTCCTTTTGATATAAAGTTGTTTTTGTTGAAAATGTAAATGTGTCAGTTTCTCTTTCACTAGGTTGTAGCAATGACCGTTTCAGCTACTTAAGACATTGGCTTGAATCTATGTTTTGCATTTAGATTTTTCAGAAAATTTAAAAACTAAGGTTTTCACTTGACTTGCCAAACACCAGTCTGGTCTGACGAGTCTGCTTTACGAAGCATTGCCGGAAGTATTGCGATGTGCCTCTGGGATTAGAACCTCTATGATCTAGCTCTGTCTGAGGGCCCAGGGTCTTAGTTGAAGAAAGTGACAAGAAGGGAAATTCCATGGTAACAATAATGCTGAGACTTATTTTCACTTTAAAAGTATGCCAAACAAAAAACATTGATTGCAAAGTTAAACAAACCATATAACTCTATGCACAAGGACTATGTTTAACAATTTACACAGAACATTTTACAAAAACACATGTACTTCTGTAAACAGAATGACGGTACAATCTTCCTCAGTTTGTGACCACGTTTTTCCAAAAATCGGTTAAATATCTATTTCCGAATTGAGATTTCAAAGATGTCTATAGAAAGAATGGGGTGTCAGCTATGGTATGACACCTTGAGTTTGAATTGGTTATTAGACTATTATAAGTGGATTAACACCCGGTAACAGAAATATGATAACAGACTGACATTATGGGTCCCTGATCTCCACTATACAGAAATGCATAATTATGAATGTAAATCTCTTAATATCCTGAATAAGTACACAAAGGTAACAACATGTAATATCCTCCTTTGCATGTTTGGGTATATTTCTATCATTCTAATGAGCTCCACCTCCAAACACAACCAAATGTGGTTGGTCTGGAGCAGACCAAATCTGTACCAGTGGAGGCTGATGGGAGGAGCTATAGGAGTATGGGCTCATAGTAAAGGCTGGAATGGAATGAATGGAACAGTATCAAACATATGTAAACCACATGTTTGACTCCATTCTATTAATTCCATTCCAATGAGCTCATTCTCCTATAGCTCCTCACACCAGCCTCCACTGATCTGTACCAATCATAGAGTATGTTTACTGTACATGCACACTAATAATTCGATACCAAACTGATTATGGCAGTAGGCCGAGAATGCCATTAGTCATGTAAACACCTTACTCTGCTTATCTTAATTGGCAATAATTTAAGTAAGCATACATCGATTTAAAAACCTGGTTGTTTCAGAAATCTTTCAATTATTAGGACATGTAAAGACCTTAATCAGAGTTCCAGCGGTGTATTTGATGTGCGCATGTGCTAGCACCAGCAGTGAAAGCCTCCCTCTTTTCAAACATTATATATCCGAGCTTAGAATCAAATAGGCTTCCCAAAAATAACATGGTCCCTATGGTACAATGTTTATTTTGATTGCCGATTTTCTGCATTTATCAAAGTCCCATCAGGTAGCCCGATTTCAGATGTGTCCATGTAAACAGGATTATTAGGGAAATCGTTCTTCTTGCAATGCATGTAAACATTTTAATATAACTATTATATTAATTTGCCTAACTGTATCCATATGTGTATGTTTCACAAGTTTGGACATCACAGTAGAGTACTGTAAAGTATAGTTCAGTACTGTACATTCAAGTAAATTATACTCTACTCTGGTGTGGTGTACTGTACTGTACTGTACTAAACTCTTCAAAATTTTGAGACCAATTCAATTACTGCAGATGTAGCCAATTCATCTGCAGTAATTCTGTTACCAATCTCTGGTTACAGAATTAGGAGTTTTAATCACTTCATAATTCATAAACAAAATGCATATATGTAAAATCACTGTAATTAAATGCTACCATTAGGGTTGCAAAGGGTCGGAAACTTTCCGGTAAATTTCCAGAATTGTTCTTGCTTAAATTCATCAAAAAAGTTAGCTTATAACAGTGAACCTTTTTTGTGGGATACACATAAGGCAAATCTAGGTCTTGTGGCATATTTTGGTTAAACTATCCCCAATTCAATGGAATTGCAACCCTCTCCATGCACAGTGCATTCTTCCATCACATGTGCAGTGCACTCTTCCATCACATGTACAGGTGATTCTCAAGATCTTGCACACTAATGAGATGCTATTGAGCCCACACTACTACACTGTCTGAGCCAAGGACTACATGCTTTCTGGTAAGTTTTGATTACAATACTGGGTGGGGTGAATATATTTTCTATGACATACATGATTTTTTGTTAACTAGTAAATAGTAGCCTACAGCAAAGTGTGTTTAAATCATTTCTAACTTGTTAACAATTTCTGCTAGTTAGTTTTTGCTACCATGTGGGTTTTAGCTTGCTTGAGCCTGCTAACTGAGGAGTGTTAATTCACCTGTTTCCATACGTGTTTCATTTTTAAACATTTTTCTTACAAAGTAGTTGTTTAATCTAACTGCTGTATTTGGAATTGTATTTGGTTTTTATTTACTAATTTTTTTCTAATCTTTACAGGAAAATGCCACGGACACTATCTGATGTGTGGAGACATTTCACTGCAGCTAATGTAGAAGGAAAAGCTGTGTACATTTGCAAATACTGTGCCAAATCATATGTGAAGAATGCAACAAAGATGCAGAATCATCCGGCAAAGTGTATAAAGTTCCCTCAGCGCTCACAACAAGCAACCTCTGACAAAAGTCCCTCTACTTCTATTCGAGATGAAAGTGATTAATCAAACACCTTATCGATAGCAACAGCTCATGGTCCTTTTTTTGACTCAATGGAGGAACATAGTCAGAGAAATGCTGATGAATGTCTTGTTCGAGCTGTGTATGCAACTGGTTCACCTCTGACGCTCACAGGCAATGTGTATTGGAAGAGATTTCTGAATGTTCTTCGCCCCCAGCATACACCCCTCCAACCAGACATGCTTTATCTACTCATTTGCTGGATGTAGAGTTCAACAGAGTTCAAGTGAAGGTCAAGCAAATCATAGAGAAAGCAGACTGTATTGCAATCATCTCTGATAGGTGGTTGAATGTTTGTGAGCAAGGAATAATTAACTACATAATCTCCACCCCTCAACCAGTATTCTACAAGAGCACAGACACCAGGGACAACAGACACACCAGTCTCTACATTGCAGATGAGCTGAAGGCAGTCAACAATGACCTTGGACCACAGAAGGTATTTGCACTGGTGACAGACAGCACTGTGAACATGAAGGCTGCTTGGTCTAAAGTAGAGGAATCCTACCCTCACATCACACCCATTGGCTGTGCTGCTCATGCATTGAATCTGCTCCTCAAGGACATCATGGCACTGAAAACAATGGATACACTCTAAAAGGGAGCCAAGGAAATGGTTAGGTATGTGAAGGGTCATCAAGTTATAGCAGCAATCTACTTCACCAAGCAAAGTGAGAAGAATAAGAGCATCACATCAAAGCTGCCCAGCAATACCCGTTGGGGTGGTGTTGTCATCATGTTTGACAGTCTGCTGGAGGGGAAGGAGTCTCTCCAAGAAATGACCATATCACAGTCTGCCGATATGGACAGCCCCATCAAGAGGATCCTACTGTATGATGTATTTTGGGAGAGAGTGGTAAGCAGCCTGAAACTCCTGAAACCTATAGCAGTAGCCATTGAAATACATCAAAAAGCGTGAAGACTTGCCTGAAGCCCATACACGCTCGGTGTACAGTACATGTTGGACCCCAAGTATGCTGGCAAGAGCATCCTGTATGGTGCAGTGATCAACAAGGCCTATGGTGTCATCACTACCGTGTCTCGCCACCTTGGCCTGGATGTAGGCAAGGTTCTTGGCAGTCTGGCGAAGTACACTTCCAAGGATGGGCTTGGGATGGAGATGCAAAATGGCAGTCATGCCAACATATCTTATCAGCCACCTGGTGGAAGGGACTTTGTGGATCTGAGGCTCTTTCCCCTGTTGCCTTCATCATCCTCCAAATCCCACCAACATCAGCTGCCTCAGAGCGCAACTGGTCCTTGTTTGAGCAAAAACACACCAAAGCACGCAACAGGCTGACCAGTACAAGGGCTGAACAATTGGTGGCCATCCGGGCAAATTTGAGGCTTTTTGAGCCTGACAACAAGCCATCCTCAAAAAGGTTGGAAAGTGAAGACGAGGCCTCAGTCTGTTGTTCAAGAGGTGGACATTGAGGAGGTCCAGGGAAAAGACATGGAAGTCTGAGAGGAAGACAACCAAAGCTTTAGTTTCTAGATTATCATTTTACAGATGTATGTTGAAAATGTTTTGGGAGATGCGATGGATCATTGGGGATCATTCAATATTCCGTTTATGTTGTTGTTCAGTGAAATCATCCCATGTGAAGAGTCAACTAATTTAATTAAAGTTCAATTCATACAAATTTCTATTGGAAGGATTTAATAATTTGCAATTATGTCTACTTATGATAAGGTAAAAAGTTTATGTTTCTGTCTCCATATGCTATGGTAAATATATCCAATGCAAAAAACATCTACATTTAAATGGTATTAATATTAATTTGCATATATTTCCGTTAATTCCCATATATTCCTGTTAATTCCCACGGAAAGTTTCCACCTCTGAATATTCCCCAAAATGTGCAACCCTAGTTACGTGAATGAATTATTCCACGCATCTATGGCTATATGTTGCTGCTTATTACCTTTTTCTTCTGTGTAGTATTCACCTTTGTCATTTGATTGAATGTGTCTAAATGTGCAATAACAACATCATGAGGGTCAGGCAGGCTGGGTGTTTTTTCCCCTGCTCTGTGGTCAGAATGTAGAGTGAGAACATGTCATGTTCCCTGTGTGTGTGCGTGCGTGTCATGTTTGTGTGTGTCAGAGCTATGTTGCAGCCAGCAGCACATAACCAAGGAAAGCAGCACAGTGATGTTCCACGTGCTGATATAGGGAGGGAGGGAGGTGGAGGAAAAGAGAGCGGGACTGGAGAAGGGGGCAGAGAAAGGGAGGGAGAGGTGGACATAATTAGTGAGGGGGAGGAGGAAACGTAGGGGGAAGGAAAGTTTCATGGTTGGCTGGGTTTCTGTTTCTCCATATTATCCCATCTTCACTCAATGGGGGTGGAGTAATGGGCTGTGTGTGGTGTGTGTGTGTGTGTGTGTGTGTGTGTGTGTGTCCTCTCAGATGCTAATAGCTGACTGAGCTTCAAGTAGGACCAGACTTTCACCTCATCACATCTCAGATCTAGCACTGTGCCTCAAACCTACTGTACCTAGTCCTGCAATAGTACCAGCCAGAACCATGCATTTAGAGAGTTGGGTCATTGAGGTTTCTCCCAACCATGTATGACATTTACACAGCTTCACCTCAAAGATCACAGCCTGCATGTGTTGCCCTCCTCTTTTGACGTTTTATTTCTGTAAATATTGATGTAGCACTCTTGTTAATTCCTAGAACCCTGTGGAATAAGGGGCTCACTGTGCTAGCTTGTAACCTCCCAGCCCTACACTACACCAGTGGTGTGTGTGCATGTGCGTTTGCTTTAGCTTGAGCTTGAGCTTTGGAATATTTCGGCACAGGATGTGAGATCATGTCTGGTCTGTGAGGTCATATCCTGTCTGGCAGTTAGGATACAGGGTTTGTAGCTGTATTTGATGATTACATGCCCTTTTTTTCTTCCTCCCCTCCCCCTTACCCCTCCCCCTGCTCCTCTTCCGCCTGTTGATGGTATCGGTTCATCCCCTCAGGCAGTCTCCACTCTTCCTCATCCCCCTCTTGCTACTCCTCCGTCCCACCAAGTTAAAAAATATATGTCTGTGACAGAACCTCCTCTGGTCCCTGTCATCCAGCTAGAACTGCTGACTGGGCTGACCGAGGCTGACCTGTCCCACACTGCCTTGCTGCTTTGTTTGGGTTTGAAACTCAAGGCAGGGTATCAGTTGTCCAGGCAGCCTGGCAGGGGTTCAGAGGAACAAATGAAGAAAACCTGTTCCTGGTTAGATTTGACACAGGTGTACGAGTAAGGGTCTTGTACTATTATACTCCTAAGAAAAGCAGAAGCCTTTCTACCCATAACATGAACAATCTGCTACAGTAACATTGTTTGTGCCCAGGCGTGCCAGCTTAAACCTGGCAGGGTTGTTTTCAACAAGAGTCTTTGAACTCAAGTTGAACAGGGTCGAATCAGATCAACAGATCACTTCACAGGAGGAGGGATGAAGAGTGAGATTAACTGATTCCTTTGGAGCAGGATTAAGGAAGGATTGAGGGGTTGTATGAACAGATATACTGTCTTTGGAGGAGGAAGGATGGAGAGAGAGTGTGATGAACAGATGCTTTTGAAGAAAGGATGGAAACTTGTGTTCACACTTGGAGCAGTCGTGCGTTCCCCTGGACCTGTTTACCAGAAGTTTCCAGAGAGCTTCCTGCCTGCCTGCCTGCCTGCCTCCTGTGGCTTTATAGACTTCCTAGAGCAGCAGACAGACTCTCCAGGCCTTACCTCTCCTCATAAACAACACAGACAGGCATGCTAGTGCTGGGGGGAACCACAGCCTCCTCTCCACAAACCTACTAGATCTAATACAGGGTAGAATGTAAGAAGTGAACGCTGGATTAGTAAGGCAAACACTCATTAGGCTTTCTACCTGACCTTTTTATTGTATCAGCTGTCTGTCTCTTTCCGGGGGGTAATCCCTCGATCAGCTCTAAGGCACACACTCATACTCACTGTCTCTCTCTCTCTCTCTCTCTCCATCGTCTGCAGACTGGACTAAAACTTTAGGGGGCCCTCAGGAGAATTAGGGGACTGTGTGCGCATGCATGTTTTTCTGCTGCTTTCAGGACACAAGGCCTTCAGTCACTCTCTTGTTCTCAGGCCTCAGCCAAGTAGGAATGTAGGTCACACACACACACACACACACACACACACACACACACACACACACACACACAGTTCCATACAAAGAACATAGTTTGACAGTTGGGACACTTTGCACCAGCTTGGGAGGCGTGTGTGTGTGGGGTCAACTCTCCCTGTGTGGAAAAGGCAGGGTTTGGATAAAGCAGAGTAGAGAAAGGGGAATCACAAGTGAATGTCCCTCTCTGTGTTCTGTATGACATCACATTGTGTAAAATTTGACTGTTTCTTGTACCCTGTGATTCCACTTACCATAAACCGCATGACGCTACACGTGCTGTACCTCATGATCTGTGGCGTTTAGAAACCGGGTCTATACACATCCAGTTAATAGGCCTAGACCAGGAACCCATTCAAACTAATACAAGCCTAGAACATTGAGAACAACACTTACTTCACCAATGGATAAGGGTTGATGATTTCTGTGTGTTTCATGTTGTTATGCATTGTGTTCTGTATATGCATTGTTCACCAGACAGACAATGAATTGGTTTACTTGGAAGTCCATAAGCCTTGAAGGATATAACCCAAACACAATTCATGAACCCTTGATACCCTCCTTTGTAAGCCCTGTTGATAAGCCTTCTCTTTCTCTCCTGTCTGCAGTATGCCTTCAATGACCTGAGTGGCTCAGTGTCTCTGGCCTGGGTTGGAGATGGCACAGGGGTAAGTAGAGTGTAAACCGTGTGTGTGTATGTTTATTTTTTTTATTTAACTAGGCAAGTCATTTAAGAACAAATTCTTATTTACAATGACGGCCAAACCCGGATGATGCTGGAACAATTGTGCACCACTCTATGGGACTCCCGATCACGGCCGGTTGTGATACAGACCGGGATCGAACCAGGGTCTGTAGTGATGCCTCTTACACTGAGATGCAGTGCCTTAGACCGCTGCGCCACTCAAGAGCCCATACACTTGGGAATATGTATGTAGACCTGTGTGTGTGTTCTGTAAAGTGTATGTCCACCTATAAAGCCTGTGTTGTCTCTCCACAGGTGCTTCTCGTGCTGACCACATTCCAGGTGCCTGTCTTCATGATTCGTTTTGGCCAGTCTAAACTCTACCGCAGGTCAGAAACACCAGATACAGGAGATAAGGGTCCACTTTTACCAGTCTCAACTCATCAGGAATTGAATCTCACATTAACTTTTGGGGTCAACCTTAAAATATGGGAGCTATGATACTTTTAATATAAGGATTCCTGATTTGTAATAGGAGTGCCCCTCTCTGTCTCTCTCTCCCAGCGAGGACTATGGGAAGACATTCCAGGACGTGACCCACCTGATCAACAACACCTTTGTCCAGACTGAGTTTGGCATCGCCATTGGTCCTAACAACTCTGGCAGGGTCAGTACTTCTGCCCTTCATGACTACGTAATGTAGACCTCTGACTGAACAGACATATTCTGTATGTATAGACTGGATTGTACCTAGAGGATTAAGTCAACAGATGCACAGCTCCAGTAATCAAACTAGTCTATGTTTCTTTCTGGTACTACTACGTTGAGTTATAATTGCTCTGATTGCCCAGAGATTGAACACAACTGGTTTCTCACATCCAAGCCAGTTCTCTGTTTCCTTCTATTGGTGATCTATTGAGATCTTAGTGATCTCCTGGGTTCTCCTCTGATCCACTGTCTCTCTGTCCTCCAGGTGATCATGACAGGTGATGTGTCAGAGGGAGGAGGATCCCGGATTTTCCGCTCGCTGGATTTTGGACATAGTTTTTCCCCGGCGGACCTCCCCTTCTTTCCTCTGATTCAGACACTGTATAACCCCAACGACAGTAATGTGCTACTGACCCTCAGCATCACGGTACATAACCCTGACCTCTAACCTCTGACCCTCAGCATCACGGTGCATAACCCTGACCCCTAACCCATAACCCTCAGCATCATTGTACATGACCCTAACCTCTAACCTCTGATTCCTGACCCTCAGTATCACAGTACATAATCCTGATCTCGAACCCTTAACGCTCATTAAGGCAGCTTCAGAGTGGTTGGATTAAATGCAGAAGACACATTTCAGTTGAATGTATTCAGTTGTACAATTGACTAGGTATCCCCCTTTCTTCTTTTATATGGTCTGTTTTTTCGTCCCCCTTTCCTCTCCTTCAGTTGGACCTGTGGCTGTCTGAAGACTTTGGCTCCACCTGGAGGAAGATCCATGACAGCGTGTGTCTGGTCAGATGGTGAGCACTTCCATCAACCAATCATTAATTAATTAATCAGTAACAGTGGATGTTTTTTATGATCTTGTTTACTTCCAAACAAACATCTACGTCCTGTAACTCCATATTTCAATAGCAGATCTGTTACTTCTGAATCTACCTATTTTTCTCCCTTTTCCTTTCATTTCCCAATCAGTGGTGTGAGCAAAAAAACAGCTACAGGAGTTATGTGAGGGTCTGTGTGTGTGCATTTGAAAGTGAATGTCTATGTGTGTGTGTGTGCGTGCGTGCGTGCGTGTTTGAGTTTGACTTTATTGTTGTTATTCCAGCTGTCTTGCCTGTAATTTGTGACCACAGTTTCAGTGCAGCAACAGAAGTTCAGATCAGGCCAAAGAGCTAGGCTGTGGAAGTTACTGCACAGTCATCGCCTCGCACAGCATGCTGGGAACTCTGTGGCCACAGCTTCAATTGGAGCTCTGACCAGAATGTGTTACACAAGCGGTTTGGGATCCCAGGACAGTGAATCAGGAGTCAGCAGAATAGTGTATATTTATTCCACAACCCTTGGTAGAGGTCAGTTTTACGGTGGGTTGGTGAATATTGTCACTTCAGCAGCAGTTGAGTGACACCTCAGTCAGGTGTGAACCAGATGTTTTCATTCCTTTAAAGGGGTGTCACGGTGGGATGAGTCCATATTCCACACCATCTGTTTTGTATAACCCTGCTACTGTACGTGTATACGCATCAGGAGAAATGTACCGGCCTCAATCCCCAGTGAATTGGAAAGATCTCTGTCCGTCTCTATCTCGCACGCTTTTTCTTTCTTTCTGTCTGCCTCTTTCTCTCTTTGTGTGTGTTGTCTAACTGTCTGTCTGTCTGTCTGTCTGTGATCCTAGGGGTCCTGAGGACAGCATCTACTTCACCACAAACTCTAACGGATCCTGCAGTGAGTAGACTGTGACTACAGTAACACAACCTCATGTCAACACAACACAAATAACAACAACTAACTCGCTAACAGTAGAATCACTGAGCCAGACATCTGTCCAGAGAGACCGCACTAACAATAACATAGCCTCACAATACAGAACAGCACACACAATGATACACTACATTACCAAAAGTATGTGGACACCTGCTCGTCGAACATCTCATTCCAAAATCCTGGGCATTAATATGGAGTTGGTCCCCCCTTTGCTGCTATAACAGCCTCTACTCTTCTTGGAAGGCTTTCCACTAGATGTTGGAACATTGCTGCGGGGACTTGCTTCCATTCAGCCACAAGAGCATTAGTGAGGTCGGGCACTCATGTTGGGCGATTAGGCTTGGCTCGCAGTCACCGTTCCAATTCATCCCAAAGGTGTTTGATGGAGTTGAGGTCAGGGCTCTGTGCAGGTCAGTCAAGTTCTTCCACACCGATCTCAACAAACCATTTATGTATGGACCTCGTTTGTGCACAGTGGCATTGTCATGCTGAAACAGGAAAGGGCCTTCCCCAAACTGTTGGAAGTTGGAAGCACAGAATCATCTAGAATGTCATTATGCTGTTGCATAAGATTTCCTTTCACTGGAACTAGCCCGAACCATGAAAAATAGCCCCAGACCATTATTCCTCCTCCACCAAACTTTATAGGTAGTGTTCTCCTTTCATCGGCTTGTGTGCGGCTCCTCGGCCATGGAAACCCATTTCATGAAGCTCCAGACGAACAGTTATTGTGCTAACGTTGCTTCCAGAGGCAGTTGGGAACTCTGTAGTGAGTGTTGCAACCGAGGACAGATGATTTTTACAGCGGGTGAAATAAGTATTGAACACGTCACCATTTTTCTCAGTAAATATATTTCCAAAGGAGCTATTGACATGACAATTTCACCAGATGTTGGTAACAACCCAAGTAATCCATACATACAAAGAAACCAAAACAAATAAGTTCAGAAATTAAGTTATGTGTAATAATGTGAAATGACACAGGGTAAAAGTATTGAACACACTTACTGATATTTATTTAATACTTTGTACAAAAGCCTTTGTTGGTAATGACAGCTTCAAGACGCCTCCTGTATGGAGAAACTAGTCACATGCATTGCTCTGGTGTGATTTTGGCCCATTCTTCCACACAAACAGTCTTCAAATCTTGAAGGTTCCGTGGGCCTCTTCTATGAATCTTGATCTTCAGTTCTTTCCATAGATTTTCAATGGGATTTAAGTCAGGTGATTGGCTAGGCCATTCTAGCAGCTTTATTTTCTTTCTTTGAAACCAATTGAGAGTTTCCTTGGCTGTGTGTTTGGGATCATTGTCTTGCTGAAATGTCCACCCTCGTTTCATCTTCATCATCATTTTGAGACAACAGTACCTGCTAATTGCAGGTCTTTTTGAAGCTCTCCACAAGTGGTCCTTGGCTCTTGGACAACTCTTCTGATTATTCTTTTCACTCCTCTGTCAGAAATCATGCGAGGAGCACCTGGTCGAGGCAAATTTATGGTGAAATGATTGTCTTTCCACTTCCGTATTATGGCCCCAACAGTGCTCACTGGAACATTCAGAAGCTTAGAAATGCGCCTATAACCAATGCCATCATTATGTTTTGCAACAATTAGGTTGCGGAGGTCTTGAGACAGCTCTTTGCTTTTACCCATCATGAGATGTGTCTTGTGTGACACCTTGGCAATGAGACCTTGTTGTAGGCTATCAGTTGGGACTGAACCAGCTGATATTAATTTGCACTGACGGGACTGGATTGCTTTTTAATTACTGATAGTTTTCAGCTGTTGTCTTGGCTTTCCATGCCTTTTTGCACCTCCCTTTCTTCATGTGTTCAATACTTTTTCCCTGTGTCATTTCACATTATTACACATAACTTAATTTCTGAACTTATTTGTTTTGGTTTCTTTGTATGTATGGATTACTTGGATTGTTACCAACATCTGGTGAAAATGTCAAGTCAATAGCACCTTTGGAAATATATTTACTGAGAAAAATGGGGATGTGTTCAATACTTATTTCACCCGCTGTATGTGCTGAGCCGTTATTGCTCCTAGATGTTTCCACTTCACAATAACAGCACTTATAGTTCACCAGAGCAGCTCTAGCAGGACAGAAATTTGACAAACTGAGTTGTTGGAAAGGTGGCATCCTATGACTGTGCCACGTTGAATGTCACTGAGCTCTTCAGTAAGGCCATTCTACTGCCAATGTTTGTCTATGGAGATTGCATGGCGGTGTGCTCGATTTTATACACCAGTCAGCAACGTGTGGCTGAAATAGCCAAATCCACTAATTTGATGGGGTGTCCACATACTTTAGTGTATATATAGATGAGCAAATCATCTCTAACTTTGGACTGATAACAATCATACAAGTTTTGACTATTCTCTTTCCCTCTCCTCCCTTCAGATGATAAGGGCATGTTGGAGCTGAAGAGGTCTCTAGACTATGGCAAGAACATCAAGACCATCGCCAGCGAGATCTACTCCTTCGTACTGGGAGGACGCTTCGTCTTCGCCTCTATTATGACTGGCTCGGTGTGTTTGTGTGTGTGTGTGTGTGTTTGTGTTACGTTGGTATTTTTATCCCTTTGTGTGTTTACACAGTAAAGTCTGTATGTGTTATAATGTGTGTGTGTGTGTGTTCCTCAGGGTACCCAGCGTATGATCCATGTGTCAGTAGATGGTGGTGATGTGTTCAACGTGGCTCAGCTCCCTACTGTCGGGCATGAGCAGTTCTACTCCATATTGGCAGCCAGCGACGACATGGTGTTCATGCACGTAGACGAACCTGGAGGTCAGTCAGAACACACACATAATTATGGATTAAGATTCTTTCTTAGATGCGTGTCTTTCTTAAGATCTCGCTTCTCCCTTGCTGTCCTTCCAGATGAAGCCTTTGTCTACATGACAATAGATGATTTATTAAGCTTTATTTACTTTGTGAAACATTGTGACAGACACTGGCATAGGGACCATCTACATATCAGATGACAGAGGGACGCTCTACTCCAAGTCTCTGGCGCGCCACCTCTACACGGCCACAGGGGGCGACACTGACTTCATCAACGTCACCTCGCTCAGGGGCGTCTACATGACCAGCGTACTCACAGAGGGTGGGTCTACACTGCCACACATGGACTCACAGACACACAGTTTTGGTGAAGTGTTTTTCTGTGCAGTCTGACCACCCCCCTTCCTTCCCTCTGTAGAAGGCTCAGTGGAGACTGTGGTGTCGTTTGACCAGGGGGGGACGTGGCGGCCACTACAACGGCCTCAGAACAGCCGCTGTGACGCTGAGACCACCACCAACCGTCCGGACCGAGTGAGACACACACACACAACCCTGTGATTATAAATGTGTGCTTTAGTAATACTGCATATACCTTTGTATTTCATGGGTGTTTTGTCCTTGTCCCTTTCCCTCCCTGTGGTCTACAGTGCAGCCTGCACATCCACGCCTTATACAGCATCTCTATGAAGATGAACGTCCCTCTGCTGCCCCTCACACAGTCCAACGCTATAGGCCTCATCCTGGCGCATGGTAACACACACACACACAGTATACACCAGCCATACTCAATATGGGGACCGGAACAGGGTTAATTTTTGTTTATCTTTTCAACTTACTGCTGTTGAGAGTTGTAATAATAGAATGTACATGGTGGAATTTAGAAATGTGGAAGTGTATGTCATTCAATGTCAGAAATGTCCAGTTAATCAACTAGCCCCCTCAAACTCAACTCTGGACCTCAAAGCCAGTTCCACTTCATTGTTCCTTTTTAATCAGGGACTGATTTACACATGGCCCAATACATTTTCAGGTAGAACAGAAAGTCAGCAGGCTCCGCACCTCGTAGGGTAAGAGTTGAATACCCCTGACACTAGCACATGTTAGCTTGGTAGCTGGTTAGCACAACTTACCTATGTAGGTATTGTAGTTATCATAGCCAGAATACATGCCCAGGGGCCTCCATTGATTTTGTTGAGTCACTCCAGTATCATATGAACACACAAGACATGGCAAAATGTGTATAATTGCAGGAAATTAGCTTTAAAATTGTGAGGTGGAGGTTTGTTACTACGGCAATAAATTACAATATCCACCTTGGAACGTCTTATACACCGAGCCCAAAAATAACAGAAACACAGGCTCACCCTATGGAGCACTAGAGTAATGGAACATTCATATCCCTATTCCTTCACTCCTCGTTCTCTCTCTCTCTCTCCCCCTCTCTGTCTCCAGGTAGTGTGGGTGACCCAGCGTCTGTGCTGTCTCCTGATGTATATGTGTCTGATGATGGGGGCTACTCCTGGCTGAGAGCGTTAACCGGACCCCACCACTATGCCATCCTAGACTCTGGAGGCCTATTGGTGGCTGTCGAACACACATCTGCACCCATCAACCAGATCAAGTGAGTGAAAGAGAGACAGACAGACAGAAATGGAGGAGGTTCTCCCATTTAAAATCTTTGCACTCAGGTTGTGTTTGATAATGATGCTAAGAGGTCTTTTCCCCCTCTACTCCGCCTCCATCTCCCCTGCAGGTTTTCCACAGATGAGGGCCAGTGTTGGCATGTGTATAACTTCACCAGTGAGCCGCTGTATTTCACAGGGCTGGCGTTGGAGCCTGGAGCCCGCTCCATGAACCTCAGCCTGTGGGGTTACAGAGTGGGCCTACAGGGTCCCCTCAGCCAGTACTGGGTCTCTGTTACCATCGACTTCAAACAGCTACTCTCCAGAGACTGTGAGTGGACTGTGTGTGTGTGTGTGCGTGTGCATGTGCTTGTGATTGCGTTTGTAGCTGTGATTACTGGTCCCTGTCCCCCCCTGCAGGTGGGGAGGGGGACTACGTTCAGTGGTTGGCGCACTCTGATGACGTCAGCAACCCCAGTGACGGATGTATTCTGGGATATAAGGAGCGTTTCCTGCGGCTGAGGAAAGATTCTGTCTGCTGGAACGGACGTGATTATGTCATCACCACCCAGCCCACCCCTTGCCCCTGCACGCTGGACGACTACCAGTGGTCCGCACCTCATAAACCTTCCCTTCTGAGTCACTCTCTTTTCCTTTAATTTTGCTCCCTTTTCTCCCCTCACCCATTCAGAGGCGTTGGGTTAAATGTGGAAGACACATTTTGGTTGAATGCATTCAGTTGTACAACTGACTTGGTATCCCCTTTCCCTTATCTCATCCATCTTTCACCATCACCTCTCTGTCTATCTCTCCTTGCATTCAAGCAAACAGCTGACATATGTATCTCTCTCTCTTTCTGTCTGTCTGTCTCTGTCTGTTGAAGTGATTATGGGTACTACCGTGCAGAGAACAGTTCTGAGTGTGTGGAGCAGGCAGACATGAAGGGCCATGTTCTGGAGTTCTGTCTTCACGGCACCACAGAACAGCTGCAGACCAGCGGGTAAGGAGCTCACCTCACCACAACTAAAAACACACAGCTGTTGCACAGCATAAGTAAATATTGTCACTATCTCTCTCTCTCCTTCCATCTCTCTCCTTCCATTTTTCACTCTCTCTTCTGCTGTCCATCCTAAAGCTACCGGAAGATTCCAGGCGACCGGTGTGAGAGTGGGATCCAACCTAAGAGGAAGGAGATTGATCTAAGGAGAAACTGCATCAGCAATGCACTCCACCCAAAACCCCTGGTCAGTGGTAGCATTCCTGCTACAGCTATGACACAGCATCTGGTAAAGTCTTTGTCAAGCTCAAGGAGTAGGAAATACCATTCAAGACTTAAGTTAACACCCCTCTCCTTCTCTCTCCTCTCCTTCTCTTTTCCCTCTCTCCCTCTCTCTCTCTCTCAGACGGAGGCCAACTTGTTAAGCTCTGCCTCTATAGTGCTGGTTGTAATGGTGATTCTGTTCATCAGTGCTGCCACAGGGGTTATACTCGTCAAGAAATATGTTTGCGGAGGGAGGTCAGTTTACCTCACCTATCTCCTCCCCAACCTTTGTCCTCCCTGTGTGTACAGTATGTGACTGTGTGGTTATCTCTCTCAGGTTCCTGGTACACAGGTACTCAGTGCTACAGCAGCATGTGGAGGCCAATGGGATAGAGGGAGTGGATGAACTGGACACACACACCACCGAGATGGGCAAAATACACTACCACGAAGACTCAGATGAGGTACACAAACAGACTACTAGCATACACAGACACACACAGTTTTTGTGTGACACAGCGATTTTGTATACAGTACATTACATTCCTGCTTTGTCCTGCATCATGCACTCGGCTCTGTTAGTGTTTTTCCTCACAATATTCTCTCTCTCATTGTGTGTGTGTGTGTGTGTGTGTGTGTGTGTGTGTTTGTTCGTATATCTGTGTGTGTGTGTGTGTTTTCCCGCCCAGGACCTCTTGGAGTGAGAAGCAAGCTGCGAGAGACTTAATCCGCCACTCTGACAGCCTACCCAAGACTACTCCCTCCCAGCATTGCCTCTCCTCCTCCTCCTGCCGCCACTAACACTGCAGCTGCTCTGAGACTCCACTCCTACTCAATGACTGCGAACAGTTCTTACATACCTCTTCCCTTCCTAAGGACACTGGCACTAAAGAGATGTATCATGTCCTGCAGAGGGGTGGAGAGCAGTGGGGCTGGGGGCCTGTGGAGTAGAGCGCGGAGGGGAGCTTTTGTTGTGTCTGCAGCCTTCCTTCCTCAACAACACTTTCTGATGCAGATTCACAAAGCAGGCACTCCATTGCTATGGTGCAGAGATGCAGGGTGCAACAGCAGTGGCACTGGGAATGGTGTGCCTGGATCAGACTGAGTTTCTATGGTACAATACATGATATGGTACCCCAATGAAAGAGACAGTATACAAAATTAGATGTGTAAAGCATTCAACTGAAGTGGTACATAGTTATACATTTAGTTATGTCTGAATTAATTTTGTACCAAGTGTAAAAGATACCATCGTTTTCATAATCAATGTACAAGGTGAAAACGTATACTAAATTTGTTATCGTTTTCAGGCGTATACCAGCTTTAGTGAGTATGACCACATTAACATAAACTATCTAACCAAACAGTACCTTGTCCTGCTCTGCTTGGAGTGGACATCTTGAATGATATTACCAAAGCACTTTCATAATTTTGTGTTGCAGAGAAAATGTATCTGATTTGTCAGACTGAGAGGGTAGGGAATATGGGGGAAACTATTCATCAAATGAGTTGTCAAGCCTGAACAGACCATATTGTACTAGTGAATTACTTCAGCAATAATGAAAACACTTTCCTTGTTAACCTCTGCCATGAGGCATACTTAACAATGTCATAACAGCTGAAATGTACTTAGTTTACTAAATCTTTACACACACTACTATTGAAGTAAACTAGTTGGATAGCAGTTTACCCAGATAAATCAAAGTATTAAATATATTTGTGTGTCTGTTATAGTCGATAGTTTGGGAACCATTACATTTAGCAAATACAAGTGTAAGGCTTATTGTTCATGGTGTATATATGGTTCATAAATAATATACATGTAATTTTTAATGAACTCAATAAATACATTAACCAATGAAATGTAATGTTAGCAAATAGTAAAGCAGACCCTGTCACCCTGTTACTAAGTTATATGTGAATTGTTGCTGTTTTGTTTGATTACAATGAAGGCTATGATTTAATCAAAATCTTGTTTAACAAAAGAAGCACTCTGTTCAAAGTTTGTGTTTGTGGGAATTATCTGATTTTACAATTGGCAAGTGAACACATTATGTGAAATTAATTGTCCTAACATTTGCTTGTCAATATATTTACCTCAGAATTTCATAAGCTAAAAGATATCTAAGAAATTAGAATAGTTTGAGTATTCACTTGTACTTTATTCACATAAGCAATATTCAGAACATAGATTGGCAGAAATAATAATGGGCCTTTAGTCCCAAGCATTTCATTAGACAATGTTACCTAGTTGCCTTTATAGATTTTGAGAAGCACAAAGTCAACCTTTTGGAGTTAATGCATGTGTAATGCTGTGAAAATGTAATTCCGTCTCTAAGTGGACCCAATTGAGGGTTAGGAGATTTTCCTGACCAGGAAACACTCTTGCCTCTAGCAACTGGTACTTGATTTTTTCAGTTGCAGGCACTCATTTTCTTTTCACACCACCAGGATTGATTTACCAGCTATTATAAATGGCAGCTCATGCTGGGTTTTGGTGCAGTTCTATACTGTGAGAAACCTATAAAATGGACATAATATTTTGACTCAGATTTCCACCTTTTTGGGAATAGTCTAAGGTTTCAATTTTGGTAATGTAAATAATGTAAAAGGCAGTTCCATTTTAGGCCTGGTGTATAGTAGTTTGTTTGCTTGTGTTATTATACTGTATATCAGTGACAATTTAACCCTTGTGTTCGTTTTATGTTAATTAATTCTGTGTTCCTGGTCCAAAATGACCGCCCCATTATAGCTGATTATAAATCCATAATAATGCATATATTGTCACTTAATGTTGTGTTAGATCATTTTATCAACTTAAGTTCTTGTGAACATAAGTTTTGAACTTCTATTTGCTATTTATGGCCTGTAGGCCTCATTGAACTGAGCTCATACAACTCGTTTTTAAGTAAAGGCCCTCTTCCTCATCACTGGATTGTTCCACATCGGTTGCGTCGTGGTCTGGATCATACTCTGTGTTGACAACTTCTGACACTTCCTCCTCTAATGCATCTTCACTGTCAGTTTCCTGGCCTCTCTCCTCCTCACCAGTGTCCTGATCAAAGATATGATCAAGAGCCTCACAGTATATCATTTGGTCATTGTGATGCCACAGAATGAATTATGAGCAAGGCCTCAAAAAAAGCTTGATGTACCAGAGCAGCGATAAAAGTTCTATATATTATTGAAACAATGTTGCGATTGTTTGTGAGAATGACAACAGGTGTGGTTCCTGTGGGAGAAGGAGAAAGATTCTACTGGGGAAAGGTTCCCGTAGGGGTTGCCATGGAAGCCAAGAAGGGGAGTGAGATGTGTGTGTGCTCAAACACACATGCATGTGGGGGTCTGAGAGAGGAAGTGTGTCCATCTGATGAATGGGCATGTGCCTGAACTCAATTTTATACACTAATTGTAGTCTCACCCATTCATTTCTAATGACTGGTAATATTTGACCAGGAACACCACAGGTGTACAAAAGCTAAATAAAAGACCCATTGTATGAAAATCATCTAAATGTATTTTGTGTGTTCAGATGCCCTGTGTGGACAAAGTCATGGAACCTTATGACAATCAGATTAAATGAACTAAATTTTTCAGAGAGAAAACTAAAATAAAAATCGGTCGAATTCGACCGGAACACAGCAGGAGGATTAAAAACAGACTTGGCACGTTCTCTTTTGCAATATAGATTGATCTCTCTGAATAAATAATACTTTACACTTTTGAACTTTCTTGTTATGTCTATTTGGTCCTGCTTCACCAAAGAAGGCATTATGCTATAAAGCTTTAATTCCTTTACAATCACCTCTAAAAGGAACTCAACATCAGGTTTAGTTTATTAGGATCCCCATTAACTACTGCATATGCATCAGCAACTCTTCCTGGGGTCCACATAATAAATACAAATAAATAAATGAAAAAGTACAGAACAGTGATAGACAAGAACAACATATCAGGTCAGATACACCAGAGAGATGTAGCAGCCAAATAATATTATTTGTGATAGCTATATTTGACACTTTATATATGATGTGTGGAAACAGTGAAACTACAATCAGTTGGCTGGGGGCCTATTGAGCAATAGTGACATCAAAGTGCTGTGCATGGTATGGATTTCCAAGCGTTACTTAGGCATAGCCTTTAGGTAAGCAAGCCATATAACCCAAAAATATTTGGGAAAGCTCAAGTTTGAGCAAAAACAGGTATCTGGTAGGTAGATGTGGGCAAATCCTTGTAAATATGTCTAACGTACAACCATTGCTAGCTATTTTATAAGAACAAAAACTAGCTACCACCCTGTCAAGTGAAGATGGCGACAATTGTACCGGAAGTTGTGCAGTGCACCATACTAAATTTGAATTTTATAAGTTGTGCTAACAGTTGAGGAGCTGGCTATTAGGTAGCACACGATTTAGCTATGCTTTGTTAAATTGCTATATTTTTCATGACACACGATAGTATTTGTCCAGTACGAAGGACACTGCAAGAATGTAGCTTGCTAGAGAAAGTTGCAGTATGCCGATACATTAAGGTGAGTTTCACTCGTCCGTTTTCTACCTAGCAAAGTGGTCCAGTTAGCTAGCTATCTAGCATTTGCTATGGCTAGCTAGCTATCCATTTGACGTCGTATAAAATTAAATGTAGAATGCCATCGAAGTTTTATTTAAACGGTTGGAAAGATAGCTTGGTGCCAGTTGTTAAGTTATGTTGCGCGGAAGCGACCAATGACTTTATTATGGTCTCACAATGTAATCTATCTAGTAGGTTAGCTCGCTAACTACTCATAGAATGCTAGATTGTTTGTTTAGCTAACGTTAGCTGGCTACAGACTGCGCGGCTAAATACAAGTTGCGTTCCAGAGGCTAGTTAGCCAAGGCCAATTGACAGCTTGAAGACATACACCTACTAGCTTTAACTAACTAGGTAATCTGCAATCAACGTGTTTCATTCCCGAATAATGTGTGTGGTGGCAATATGCCATAAATAGAAGATGCAGTGTGTTGTGTATGAAATGAATAGCTAACGTTAACATCCATTCTTGCGTTTTTTCCAGTAGATTTTGCCTATTGAATATGACCTCGTTACCATCACCACAGCAGTACACAGCATCAAGCTCAGCATGCAGCATATTGCCTTGTGATGGGAGTCAGGTGAGTTTATTTACACCACCACACGCTGAAGACATGTTGACCATGTTCCCCCCTTCTCATGTGCATGGCCTTATTGCTATTACAACATTCATTTACATATTAGTCATTTAGCAGACGCTCTAATCCAGAGCGATTTACAGTTAGTTAGTGCATACATGTTCATATTTACAGTTAGTTAGTGCATACATGTTCATACTTTCTTCGTACTGGTCCCCCGTGGGAATCAAACCCACAACCCTGGTGTTGCAAGTGCAACGCTCTACCATCTGACCTACACAGGACTATTGGATGACTCATTCATATTCCATTCACCCAGTTCAATGTAACATTCATAGGTTTAGGCCACTACATGATACTCACATTTTCCCTATACCCATCATGAAGTTGCTACAACCTAGCCAATGAATGAAAGTTTACAAGGTAGGTGCACACTGATCGAGAGAAATTTGAGGTGACACAGTGACACATTCAATACCGCCTTGCACACTCTTGCCTGAATCAAGCTGATCTAGGGTGTAATCATTAGTCCAACAGATGCAATTGGAGGAATGAATACACCCCACATGTAAACACAGTTCATTTTCATAGCAGCCACAATGTATTCCTTCTCACATCTGTGACTTCCTCCTCTCTCCCTTGGCTTGTGGACTTCAACGCACAACACATCAGCTGTATGTGACCAGGCAAAAACATATTTCCAAGCCAAACCATATCATAACTGATTCACACAGCCTACATCGTTGTCACCATACATTTGCTAAAGTAACGTCATAGTCAACACAGCTAATATAGCTAATAGAACTAACGCATTAGTAAACCCGCTACAATCAAGCAGTAACGTTAGTTTACAGTCAGTAAGCAGTTCAATAACCAATTTAGCAGTTACACCGGCGGGCCCCGGTGGCAATACATTAGTAAATCCAAAAACGTACCTTGACTTGGAAGAATTCCGGTGTTGTGTTGGATGGACATAGCTAGCTAACATAACATCCCTCTGTTTGAGTAGGCTAAGCTAGATAGCTGCATATGCTAGCTGTGAAAGTGCAAAAAAAAGACAAAATATACATTTTGGTTGAATGCATTCAGTTGTGCATCAGTCTTTCACCATCACCTCTCTGTCTATCTTTCCTTGTGTTCAAGCAAACAACGGACATATGCATCTCTCTCTCGCTTCTAAATAGTTTAAAACTGTTAAACTATTGTCTTTCTCTCTCTGAGTCAACTACTCACCACATTTTATGCACTTCAGTGCTCGCTAGCAGTAGCTAATTCTTTCAGTACTAGATTATTTCTCTGATCCTTTGATTGGGTGGACAGCATGTCATTTCATGCTGCAAGAGCTCTGGTTGGAGGACATCCTCCGGAAGTTGTCATAATTACTGTGTAAGTCTATGGAAGGGGATGAGAACCATGAGCCCCCTAGTTTTTGTATTGAAGTCAATGTAGCCAGAGGAGGACAGAAGCTAGGTGTCCTCCGGCTACACTGTGGTGCTACCCTACAGAGTGCTGTTGAGGCTACTGTAGACCTTTGCAAAACAGTGTTTTTTAATACATTATTTGGTGATGTGAATATATTTAGTGTAGTTTTATCTAAATAGGATTCACTTAAAGTTTTTTACTATTTCAATTTTTATGAAATTCACTGTGGATGGTCCTCCCTTCCTCCTCTGAGGAGTCTCCACTGATGTTGACATAAGTCACAACAATGTTACCCACAACCTTGGTACAGAATGAATCTGGTCCTGCTAGAGCTAATGCAGGTCATGTCTGTGGCAGATGCAGCCCAAAGCCCCTCTCCTGCAGATTCTTCGTGTGGCTGGAGCCCAGGAGGACATCTTTACCCTCAAGGAGGTGAGTGGACACATTTGGGATGGTAACAGCCCGATAAGATAAAGCTATATTGCCCTTATTAAAACTTAAGTTCACAAACTGTTTTTAAAATGTGTGTGTCAGGTGATGCACTATCTGGGCCAGTACATCATGGGGAAGCAGTTGTATGATAAACAGAGGCAGCACATAGTGCACTGCCAGGACGACCCACTGGGAGAGCTGCTGGAGGTCGAGAGCTTCTCCGTCAAAAACCCCAGGTGAGCTCTCTCTTACACCCACAGGCTAATGCTTTGTACACATTATACTTACACAGTACATAATACACTTATGCTGTATACTTAACACTTCTGCTCGAGTCTACAATTACACATTCACATTTTAATCAAATGTGTCCTGTTTTGCAGTCCAGTCTACGAGATGCTGAAGAAGTATTTAGTTGTGCTGAATTGTTCGGGTAAGTGATCGATGCCTCCATTGCTTGTGAGATTTCCATTTTAAAAATAAATTGATGCATTTGAATATGATCCTGGCTGAAACAGGTGAAAAACACTAATGCAATGCTGCTTTGTCTGGATTGAGTGTGGGGTGATGGTTGATATGAAAACAATTTACATATTTTCTACTTTTCCTCTCGTGTACAGTCAAATTATATAATTGTAGGTTTTGATTCATGTACATTAGATTTTAGTGAATGGTGAAGCTATAAGAATGATTGTTTTACCAACCAATGAAGAATCAGTCTCTATTTGTATTGCCATCTACTCTATAAGCCCAGTCCTGCTCGTTGGAGGTGAAAGGTGTGCATGTGTAAACTGTAAACATTGACCTCTCTTGATGTGGAGGTCTTTTAACTCTTCATTTGCCCGGCAGAATTCTTTGAAGAAACCAGAGCTACAGTGTACCTATAGGGTGTGTGAGTGTGTGTGTGTGTGTGTGCGGAGTGTGTTAATTAAAGGGCAGGGTGTGTTTTGTGTGTTACTGTATCTCATTCTGAAACGCAGACGCTGCAGAGAGTCTTTCTGTGGGCCGTGAGTGTGTAGAGGGAGGAGTGGAGGACCGCGGTCAGGTAAAGCTGAAGCATGGTGCTCAGGAGAAACAGGGACCCTCAAGCCCACTACCTCACCACACACAACCCCCCCAGGGTAGCTCAATCAGTCAGTCTCTTCAAAACTTTGCGTGCAGCTTCATTGTTGAGATATCAATTGTTCTGGCCAACTGATTTATCAATGTTGGAATCCAATCAACTGGTTTTAAAATTACTAGTTGCATTGAAAATTTAGAGCAGTTCATCTGTTTTCCCAAGTTTATTGAGCCAGTAGCTTGTGTGTTGTGAGGGGAGGGGAGGGCCGCTGTCTTCGCAGGTGTTTATGTGTACAGAGTGGCACCGTCTCTGTACATCCCCATCTCTGGCCTGGCCTGGTGGAGCTCCAACACATAACACTGCCGGACCCACCAGCACCACTCAGAGCATGGGGGGCAGAGTCACTGTCTCTGTCTGTCTCAGAGTTCTCTTCTCTGCCCCGAACCTGCTGGAGGAACACAGCTCCTGATCCAGTCTAGGTCCAAACACCCACTCCCCCATCTACCCCTTTGTTTCTCTACCTGCCCCACACCTGCCCCTTCCCCAAACGTCCCAAACCTGCCCCTCCACTCAAAATCTGCCCCCTCTCTCTTCCACTGAAACCACACACACCCCACTTCCCCTTCTCCCTAACACACCAACACCCCAATGGTTTCTTACCCCAACACCTCTTGTTTCCACTTAGCATTAGTTGCCTCTAGGCCAATAGTAGATATGGGCACTTACAGTGAGATATGACTAGAGAATAATCAATGAATGAATGTTGATCATATGGATAGTGATCATTGGGTTTTGTAATTATCTGTGACTGCAACTTTGGTTGAGAAGAGGCATGCATATATCACTGACTGATATTATAAATTAAAAATATAAATTCCCTCAGTCCTTGTGTATTGCAATTTGAAAAATAACCAAAATAAAGGGGAGGACTGGCTCCTCTTCGTCAAAGAAATGCATGCAGACCAATTAAAGGTGTAGTCACTTGTCATCAAGTCCCGGCATTGTGTTGAATAGTATTCCAACTTGTGTGTGATCATGGAAGATTGAATGCTGCATCTGCAGTGTGGTGTGTCCATACTAATGCCGGTCTGGTTCATATACACACAAACACCAAAAATGTATGATTCCAGATTAATTTAGGCAATGGTAGTTCGTTGTCACTCTCTTATGTCTCCTTTAATTTTCACCCTTTCTCTGAATGTGTGTGGCTCTGTTGCTCTGTCTGTCTCGCTGTCTGTCCTTAAGTGGCCCTCCACTGCCCCAGTACCCATGGACCTACACCACTGTCCTGCCCCTGCACCCACCCACCCCAATCTGCCCTCCACCCCCACCCTGACCACTAGACCTTGCTGTGAGGGAGCTGTGGTTCCGCCAAGTGCCCAGTTTCTGCTCTGTTATCTGATTGGCTCTCCTCCCCTCCTACTTGTGTAGGTGTGTGGGGGCGTGGCCAAGGCGGGCCTGGGAGTGGCCAGTGACGAGGCCCTCCCCATGCAGACCCTATCTCAGAGACGACCCCGGGAGCCTGACGAAGGTAAACTTACTCACATGGCTATATATAACTTATATATTATTTGAGTCCTAACCCCCTGTGGCCCCTCCCTCAGACTCTCTAGATGGCTTGCCCCAGTCGGCCTGCAAACGGCCCAAGCTTGACGTCACCCTAGACGAGTGGGACCTCTCGGGGCTGCCCTGGTGGTTTCTGGGAAATCTGCGTAACAACTACAGTCGCAGAAGCAACGGCTCTACGGACATCCACACTAATCAAGTAAGAAAAATAGTTAAAGCTGTTTAATAGTCAGATTATTTGCTTGTCAAGTGGATAAACTCAGGGAGCATAGTCGCATAGTGATGAAGTCACACACATCCTGACTGAGGGATCAGCTGTCTCCTGCTCAGGATGAGGACACAGCGATCGTGTCGGACACAACGGATGACCTGTGGTTCCTGACTGAGGGGGGGAGTGAACAGGTGAGCGTGGAAATGAAGGAGGCCGTGCTGGAAGAAGGGAGTGGAGGAGAGGGAGAGCCGCCACCCGACGAGGAAGGAGGAGGAAAAGAGAAGGCTGATAAGGAGGTAGGACTGTGTTCTCCTGTAGTCCCTATGTTGAGTGGTACATGAACAATTATCTTTTCCCTTTATAGCTCTTGTACTATGGAGTATTATTTCAGACTATAGCTAGGTTCAAGTCAAATTTTATTGGTCGCATACACCTATTTAGCAGATGTTATTGTGGGTGTAGCGAAATGCTTGTGTTCCTATCTCCAACAGTGCAGTAATATCTAACAATACACATAATCTAAAAGTAAAATAATGGAATTGAGAAATATATAAATATTAGGACGAGCAATGTTGGAGTGGCATTGACTAGAATATAATATATACATATGAAATTAGTAAAACAGTATGTTAACATTATTAAAGTGACCAGTGATTCCATGTCTACAGTATGTACATGGGGCAGCAGCCTCTAAGGTGCAGGGTTGAGTGTCCGGGTGGTAGCCGGCTAGTGACAGTGACTAAGTTCAAGGCAGGGTACTGGGTGAAGGCTGGCTAGTGATGGCTAATTAACAGCTTTGTTGCACCTGCACTGACCTCACTTTCTGGATGATAGCTGGGTTAACAGGCCATGGCTCAGGTGGTTGATGTCCTTGATGATCTTTTTGGCCTTCCTGTGCCATAGTGTGCTGTAGGTGTCCTGGAGGGCAGGCAATGTGCCCCCAGTGATGTGTTGGGCAGACCGCACCACCCTCTGGAGAGCCCTGCGGTTGCGGGAGGTTCAGTTGCGGTACCAGGCAGAGATACAGCCCGACAGAATCCTCTCAATGCTGCATCTGAAGGTCAAGCTGAATTTCTTCAGCTTCCTGAGGTTAAAGAGGCAGTGTTACGCTGCCTTCACCTCACTATCTGTGTTTGTGGACCATTTCAGATTGTCAGTGATGTGTACGCCGAGGAACTTTAAGCTTTTCACCTTCTCCCTCTGATGTGGATGGGGGGGTGCTCCCTCTACTGTCTCCTGAAGTCCACGTTCAGCACCACTCCTCCAGGGCCCTCACTTCCTCCCTATAGGCTGTCTCGTCATTGTTGGTATTCAGGCCCACTACAGTTGTGTTGTCTGCAAACTTAATGATTGCGCTCCCAAATACAGTGCGGGTAGGCTTATCTACATGATGAGATTATTATGGATAATACAAATAATTTTTGTCAAACTGCAGTCAGGCATCGGTCATCATGTCACCAGAATAAGACCCTCGATATTTATTGGAAAGGAGCATCAAGCTCATCACTGTGAACTTTCACCACCCTGTGAAGTTAAGCAAAACTTATTTCATCTGTAGCCTATTACACTGCATGCTTTCCCGAGTTGTAGTGGGAGGACCACACAATATCATTGCGTGACTCCAAGTTTGCTTTGATATGATGGTTATTATATCAATACTACCATTTCTAGCATTAATTAATTTTAGACATATAAATATAAACGTATAAATTATCTGTCTGCATTTATAAAACCGAACCGTGATTTTTATACAGTATGACTTTACTCATAAAAACTGTATGGAAACGTGGTTTATGTGACAGACACTCAGTCTCGTCTCTCCTCAGATGCAGGAGGAGCCAGATGAGGACTCGCAGTGTCTGAGTGACGATACGGATACAGAGATCTCTACACAGGTCCATCTCTGTTTTCCATCTTTTTGTCTTGTTCTCTCTCTCTCTTCCGCTCTACTTTGTCTCCCTCTCTGTCTGTCTGCCTCACATGACAATGAAAATTCCTTATAGCTACCTTTTTGGTCTAACACATTCTCTAACCCTCTCTCTCAGGATGCATGGCAGTGTACAGAGTGCAGGAAGTACAACTCTCCTCTCCAGCGCTACTGCGTACGCTGCTGGGCTCTACGCAAGAACTGGTACAAAGACGTCCCACGGTTGGTCCACTCACTCTCCGTCCCCGACATCCCAGCATGCAGTTCTCTGGCCCCGCGCGACAACGATGAGGAGGAAAGCGACACAGGCATCGACGTCCCAGACTGCCTCAGGACCGTGTCCGACCCCGTCATCCTGCCCTCCCACTCCACCCCCGACCGCCCACTGCCCGCCGGGGTTCCAGGGAAGGGCAAGGGTCCCAGGCCGCGCAGCCTGCCCAAGGAGGAGCAACTCTCTGGGGGAGAGAGTCAAGAAAGCCTGGGGATGGAAGTGGAGGTTAGGCCTGAGGCTCTGTTGGAGCCTTGTAAGCTGTGTCGGATGCGTCCGCGTAACGGGAGTATTATACACGGCCGCACGGCTCACCTGCTAACCTGCTTCTCCTGCGCCAGGAGGCTGCACAAGTTCCACGCTCCATGTCCCGGCTGTGGACAGGTCATACAGAAGGTTATAAAGACATTCATAGCCTGAGAGGATTGGAACACAGACGTAATGTACAAAGTTATTTAAAATTGGAAATAGACACAATCACTTGCATCAAAAACCAATCATATTCCCCAGAGACAGAGTGTAGCACTTAGAAGAGCATGTTCCCTTTTGCTGTCTGTTGCCTTGTATTGTGTTTGTATCACACTGCCTCTGAGCTATGGCGCTAGTAATGGAAGGTACAAACCCAGCAATTTATTTCTTGAAGTATCCAACTATATAGTTTTCTCTGTGCCACATTTCATGAGAGTCATTTGCTACTAAATGTAACATCCTAGGTATTTATTTATTTGAGGGCCAAGCAGCAATGTACATATGAAAACGCAGCTGTCATTGAAGTTCATTTTGACAGACAACGATATGTGAGACTTACGTTTCTGTTCCCGACGGAAGAAGACCTGTGGACGTTTGTTTCCTATTGGCCACTGTTGTAAGTGTCCAAAAAATGCTTTCTGCCAGTTGTCAGGCTGCTGATGTGTTTTCTGCCATATGCTATGTTTTATACCTTAAAGACCGGTCTTCTCTCCCTAGGTTAAGATTATGGTAAGCTAGTTGGCTGACTACAGCTTCTCCAGTGAGTCAAGGTATATATTCTCATTGCCATGTGTATTCATGGAGCCTCAGTGCCTCTATGCTTTGGTGGTCCTCCTGTTTAGTCCTTAAAATAATTTATCTGTTTTGTTAGTGTGCTCTTGAAAACGAAGACAAGGGGGAGCGAATGGTAGTTTTCGATACATTCTTTATTTACAACTTTTTGATTGCAAGGCCCTTTTTCAAGATAAATCTATAAGAAACATCTCCTTTTAATCCCCTTGTCATTGTTTTTCAATAGTATACATACCCCCAGGGAGAAGTCTTTACCCTGCAGCACTGATCAGAATGCTTTGTTGTCTTACTGTCCTTGTACTCACAATGCAAGTGAAAGTACTGCACAGAACTTTCTTTGCTTCATGGTTCAAAGGCTAGTTAGTAAAAAGTAGTTGATAATAACCATTCTGAAATATAGTTGGAGGCTAGAGCCCACAATGTGGAGTTATTGTAAATTTGCCCATCTCATTAAGGAGATATATTATATATATATATATATACACAAAAGTATGTGGACACCCCTTCAAATTAGTGGATTCAGCTCTTTCAGCCACACCTGTTGCAGACAGGTTTATACAATCAAGCAAACAGGCAAACATTGGCAGTAGAATGGCCATACTGAAGAGCTTAGTGTCTTTAAATGTGGCACCGTCATATGATACCACCTTTCCAACAAGTCAGTTCATCAAAATTCTGCCCTTCTATAGCTGCCCCGGTCAACTGTAAGTGCTGCTATTGTGAAGTGGAAACGTCTAGAAGCAACAACGGCTCAGCTGCGAAGTGGTAAGCCACACAAGCTCAAAGGGGGCCGCTATTTTTTACGCCCGTAGCGCGTAAAAATAGTCTGTCCTCTGTTGCAACACTCTACCGTGTTCCAAAGTGCATCCGGAAGCAATGTCGGGAGTTCCATTAAATGGGTTTCCATGGCTGAGTAGCCACACACAAGCCTAAGATCACCATGCTCAATGCCAAGTGTCGGCTGGAGTCTTGAAAAGCTTGCCGCCGTTGGACTCTGGAGCAGTGGAAACGCGTTCTCTGGCGTGATGAATCATGCATCACCATCTGGCAGTCCGACTGATGAATCTGGGTTTGGCGGATGCCAGGAGAACACTACCTTCCGGAATGCATAGTGCCAACTGTAAAGTTTGGTGTAGGAGGAATAATGGTCCGGGGCTGTTCAGGCCCCTTATTTCCAGTGAAAGGAAATCTTAACACTACAATGACATTCTAGACGATTCTGTGCTTCCAACTTTGTGGCAACCGTTTGGGGAAGGCCCTTTCCAGTTTTAGCATAACAATGCCCCTGTGCACAAACCGAGGTCCATACAGAAATAGCTTGTCGAGATCGGTGTGGAAGAACTTGACTGGCCTACACAGAGCCCTGACCTCATCCCCATCAAACAGCTTTGTTTATGAATTGGAACGCCAACTGTGGGCCTAATCACCCAACATCAGTGCCCGACCTCACTAATGTTCTTGTGGCTGAATGGAAGCATGTCTCCTCAGCAATGTTCCAACATCTAATGGAAAACCTTCCCAGAAGAGTGGAGGCTGTTATAGCAGCAAAGGGGGGACCAACTCCATATTAATGCCCAGGTGTCCACATACCTTTGGTCATGTAGTGTACCTATGTGCAAGGGCTGCCATTTTTCCTTTCCAGATAAGTATTTACTTTTTAGTCTTAAATATGAATCTTAAAATAAATATTCATAATTGCCAATTTGATAAATTCTATTTCTATTCGCTTTAATTTCTCTAATTTTAGTGTAGTGATTTTGGTTTATTTTGTCTATAGTGGAAACAAATGGCTATCAGGAATATTTGTCATTCCTCCTAAAATATGTTTTATTTTATGATTTTTGTTAACCTCTTCCAAAATCCAACATTAAATCAGATGAATGAGTGTTGGGACAGTGGGAATGGAGGGTGTAAACCACTCCACAGAATACAGGCCAGCTAAGCCTTTTCACCTGTGCCAAGTTTGCCCCTTGATAATTAGAAGAAATTAAACATTAAAGCGGCAATTGCAGTCGAATCAAAAACAACACGTTTTCCCTGACAGTTTCTATCAAAAGCTGAGTGATTGGGCTAGAGAAATGTAACCGCTCAAATTCATAGACAGAGCTGACCATCTGTGATATCAAAATTATAGTTTTAACCATTTTTTGAGGCAGTGCTTGTTTAAATGTACTTTGTTTACAAACATTGGGAGTTAAACAATTTATTTGTGTGGTTCTGCTGGGGTACGACAGTTAACATAAGCTAATTAGGCATTTAAGTTATATTCTTCAGAAATCAATACATATAATTTAATTTATAAATCCCCAAATGGATGTAGTAACTGCAGAGTGCCCCTTTTTTAAAGGTAAAATGACAAGATCTTAAGGTGTGAATAAAGCTATAAAGGTAAAGGTGTTTTTAGCTTTGTCTTCTATTTCTAGATGCACACTTTGCACAGGTGGAAATGCACAGTAATACTCAGGCTCTTTGTTTCTGGAGGCCAAAAACATTTCCTCTGTTATTTGAATGTAGATTAAGATGTGTGGGGGGTTTTCCCCATGAAGGTGCATTTGAGTGTAACTGTAGAGTTTTTTTTGTTTAAGGGAAGCGTTTCACTGCCAAACGTAATTATTGTTTTTTGCTTGTTTGTATGTTATAATGTAAATTATTTTTCAATTGGTATTGGTTATGCAATTATTTGCTTGAAAAAATATGTATTGTTCCTCTGTGTGCACAATGCTGTTTTCTGTTATGCCTTTGTGAGGGTCATCTTTTTGACCTAGCTGGTAACTGTCCCTCTGTGTGTGGATAGCAGTCTGCAGGCTGGTGACCTGTAACAATGTGACCTGTCCTCTCCAGTCTCTACTGCTTATAACACACTGTCAGGCCTACTCTGAAACATACTGGCCCTCTTTTAAACACGCACTTGTACAGAGAGTTCTTTATTCCTTGTCCTAGCCGTGCTCTGCCTGACTGAAGGGAATGGTCTTACCTACCACCACTGTTCAGCTCTTTACTTGTACTTATCCCCACTGCCTCCTGGTGGTGCTAGATAGCAGTGGTCCTCAGTGCTCCAAGAGCTCTCACCCGTTGCAGTTGTATAGTATTAGACATGTTATAATCTACATATAGTGTGAGACTAAACCCAGAACTGTGCAGGTGTGAGAGAATTATACTAGCAATGTGTATTAAAGCTATATTAGATCTGCTATACTGTAAAGGCACCCAGTTTTGATCCTCTTGTATTGCTCTACTCATATGCCACAGAGCTCTAACCTACTAAACATGGAGGCACATCAGAATGTGTCATTGTTGTGGTTGTTGAATACAGAGAAAGGCACCACATTCAGAGAGATGTGATAAGCATGAATGCAACGGGACATTCCAGAAGAACATGGTACACCCAATATGGCTGCCTGTCCTCATGTCATGGAACATTGCTTTGAATTGGAAGGTTAGTTCTGCTAGTTCTAATTCTGTTTGAAGTGCGGTATTATAAATAAAGTAACTACAACTAATTGTGTAGGCCTACTAGTCTTATTTTGTAATGTCTTATTTGACAGTTTGCTGGTAGTACAGTATGAATATCACATATCTTGCTCTGACACGTGCATACACACAATAAACCTGTTGATGTAAAGTATCTGCTCTATGTGGAGTGCACTGAGGCTGAAGAATAAGTCATTGTAAGACAGTCCAGCTGTCCTGTACCCTCTCTTTCACGACAGGGCCGGCCCTGCCACCTGCCTCCTCTCTCTCTTCTCTCTCACAGACATAGTCGTGGCCAAAAGTTTTGAGAATGACACAAGTATTGGTCTCCACAAAGTTTGCTGCCTCAGTGTTGATGGCAATTTGCATATACTCCAGAATGTCATGAAGAGTGATCAGATGAATTGCAATTAATTGCAAAGTCCCTCTTTGCCATGAAAATGAACTTAATCCCCCAAAAACATTTCCACTGCATTTCAACCCTGCCACAAAAGGACCAGCTGCCATCATTTCAGTGATTGTCTCGTTAACACAGGTGAGAGTGTTGACGAGGACAAGGCTGGAGATCACTCTGTCATGCTGATTGAGTCAGAATAACAGACTGGAAGCTTTAAAAGGAGGGTGGTGCTTGAAATCATTGTTCTTCTCTGTCAACCATGGTTACCTGCAAGGAATCACGTGCCGTCATCATTGCTTTGCACAAAAAGGGCTTCACAGGCAAGGATATTGCTGCTGGTAAGATTGCACCTAAATCAACCATTTATCGGATCATCAAGAACTTCAAGGAGAGAGGTTCAATTGTTGTGAAGAAGGCGTCAGGGCACCCAAGAAAGTCCAGCAAGCGCCAGGACCATCTCCTAAACTTGATTCAGCTGCCGGATCGGGGCACCACCAGTGCAGAGCTTGCTCAGGAATGGCAGCAGGCAGGTGTGAGTGCATCTGCACGCACAGTGAGGCGAAGACTTTTGGAGGATGGCCTGGTGTCAAGAAGGGCAGCAAAGAAGCCACTTCACTCCAGGAAAAACATCAGGGACAGACTGATATTCTGAAAAAGGTGCAGGGATTGGACTGATTGGACTACTGAGGACTGGGGTAGAGTCATTTTCTCTGATGAATCCCCTTTCCGATTGTTTGGGCCATCCGGAAAACACCTTGTCCGGAGAAGACAAGGTGAGAGCTACCATCAGTCCTGTGTCATGCCAACAGTAAAGCATCCTCAGACCATTCATGTGTGGGGTTGCTTCTCAGCCAAGGGAGTCGGCTCACTCACAATTTTGCCTAAGAACACAGCCATGAATAAAGAATGGTACCAACACATCCTCCGAGGACAACTTCTCCCAACCATCCAAGAACAGTTTGGTGACGACCAATGCCTTTTCCAGCATGATGGAGCACCTTGCCATAAGGCAAAGGTGATAACTAAGTGGCTCGGGGAACAAAACATCAACATTTTGGGTCCATGGCCAGGAAACTCCCCAGACCTTAATCCCATTGAGAACTTGTGGTCGATCCTCAAGAGGCGGGTGGACAAACAAAAACCATTGATTATGCAATAATGGCCTGCCATCAGTCAGGATATGGCCTAGAAGTTAATTGACAGCATGCCAGGGTGGATTGCAGAGGTCTTGAAAAAGAAGGGTCAACACTGCAAATATTGACTCTTTGCATAAACTGAATGTCATTGTCAATGAAAGCCTTTGACACTTATGGAATACTTTAATAATTATACTTCAGTGTACCATAGTAACTACTGACATAAAGATCTAAGAACACTGAAGCAGCTAACTTTGTGGAGACCAATACTTGTGTCATTCTCAACTTTTGACCACGACTGTACAGCAAAATCTCTTTAGTTACTTCACACTCCACTTAACCACACTAATTGCCGTTACCAAGTGTTTAATAAAATTGTGTGTTCTGAGTCCCAAAGTAAATCCCCACCAGGTTGTATCGGCACTTCCATAGGGAGGAAAGTCCCCTCTGTGTTAAATGTCGGTCCTATGGAGACAGTCCCAGATGGGTAGGCTATTCCAGAAAAAGACATCCTGTAGTTGTTGGATCAGTCTCCAAGGCTGTCTGTCAGATCATCTTTCAGAATGGCAATTGGAAGCAGGTTGGTGAACCGGGTATGTTTTATAACAAACCTCTCGGCTTGTTTGTTTGTGAGGGGGTATGTGTCCTGTGTATTTGTGACAGTGTGTGGGGTATGTTGGCAGTGAGTTGGGAACGTGTGTTTGTGACAGTAAATAAAGTTAGGGTTGTGTATAGTGTTGTGTGTGTGATTGCCCCTTACACTCAATAACTGGTTGTGCCACCTTTAGCTGTAATGACTCCAACCAAACGTGTCCTGTAGTTGTTTAACAGTCTGTCATGTCGCTGTGGAGGAATTTTGGCCCACATTTGTGGGTTTTCAAGCATGAACTGCGATTGCGACAACATCACAATTTGGGATTAGGCCTGGACTTTGACTAGGCCATTCTAAGAATTCCAATCAGTTTATTTTCTGCCATTTTCAAGTAGACTTGATTGTGTTTTGGATCAGTTGCACTTCAGCTTCAGTTCACAGACGGATGGCCTGACATTCTCTTCTCTGATACAGAGCAGAATTCATTCTCATGGTTTGGGGATGCTTTGCTGACTCAGGACCTGGATGACTTGACTTAATCGAAGGAACCATGAATGTATCAGTGTACAGTATGCTCTGTATCAGTGAATCCTACAGGAGAATGTCAGGCCATTCGTCTGTGAGCTGAAGCTGAAGTGCAGCAAGACAATGATCCAAAACACACAATCAAGTCTACATGAAAATTGTTAAAAAGCAATGGCCTAGTTTAAATCCAGATCTAATCACAATTGAGATGTTGTGGAAGGACTTGAAATGAGCAGTTCATGCTTGCAAACAAAACCCACAAATGTCGCTGAGTTAAAGCAGTTCTGCATGCAAGAGTGGGCCTCCACAGTGATGTCAGAGACTGATCAACAACTACAGGAAGCATTTGGTTAAAGTCATAGCAGCTAAAGGTGGTACAACTAGTTATTGAGTGGAAAGGGGAAATTACTTTTTCACACAGGGGAATTGGGTGCAGCACAACTTTGCTAATTAAATAAATTTAAAAAGTGAGTTTTTTGTAAACTCCGGTTCCCTTTATCCAATATTAGGTTTTGGTTGAAGATCTAATAACATTCCGTATCAATATTTGAGAAAATCAGAAAAGGGGCAAATACTTTTTCACAGCAGTGTAGCTACTTTTTCACAGCAGTGTAGCTTCTGTGACGTCACCTTCCCTGACACCTGTAGTAACTCAACCTGGGACCTAATAGAAACAGCTTTTCTGACATCATTGGAGCATACAGTTGGCTTCCGAGAGTGGAGTGCTGGTTTGTGCATATTATGGAATCTGGGTTGGTACAAGAGAATGGCATGGCAGCACAGTGACATGGCACCAATGGCAGTTCCAGAATGCTGTGGGCTGGGGAGTAGAAGGGGATCTACGTGTTGCTATGACTACAGTGACTATCCCAACATCCCAGAATAACCCAGCCACATTCCCCACTCATCCCCACTACGAGCAACAAACTGGGTCACCTCTGCAATACTTCCTGTTGAAAGCAGATAGAATGTCCCCAGCCCAGACTGAAAACAAGCCCTCCATCTAGCTAGCCCATATTCCTAATCAGATAGATAGATAGATAGATAGATAGATAGATAGATAGATAGATAGATAGATAGATAGATAGATAGATAGATAGATAGACGATACATGATACATAGAGCGGCAGTATGAAAAAGTATAAAAATACAAGAAGTCTGGAGTGCAAAAAAGCTATAAAAGGACATTGCATAGTATGGGTGAATGGCTGAATATGTACACTATACATTGTTACAGAGTGTTAGGTGAAAAAAATATATACAAATATTGCAAGTAGATATAGATAAATAAGGAGTATTTTCATGGTTAACTATACTATACAGGTCGATGGCAGATAAATACTTAAATAGCTTAAAGTGCGTATGATATAAGTGAGGGTAATAATAGTTTACTTAATATACAGTCTGGTTAAATGAACAGGTAAGTGAATATTTTGCATGGTTACATTAACTGTACAGGTAAATGACATTAAGAGATACTTAAATAGCTAAATGTGTGCATGATATAATTTAGGGTAATAATAGTAATTCCCTTTAAATACAGTCCTTAGTGCAGGGTTTAGTTACAGATAAATGCATGTATTGCACATTTGATATACTAAAAGCAATGAAAAAAGATACAACTGACAGGATACTAATATGTATTCCTGAGTGAATGACTACGTAAGTTCAGTCCAAGAATGACTTACAATATTACACGTGATATGATATAACAACTGTACATGACTATGTATATACAGACCTGAATGATTAAATAAGTCCTGAGTGAATGAGTGATTATAGACCAGAGTTACTCATGGATGGATGCATAATTGTTAAACTAGGTCCTAACACCCCAACAGTTCCAGGTCTATGTTGCCGACGGCACGGCACCACGGTGAGGCATTAAATAGTCTAATAGCTGCCGGCAGGAAGGACCTCCTGTAGCGCTCTCTGGCACACCGTGGTGGGATCAGTCTGTGACTGAAGGTGCTCCTCTGCGTCATAACCATGGCATGCAGAGGGTGGGTGCCGTTGTCCATGATGGCCAGCAGTTTGGCTAGGATCCGTCTCTCCGCCACCTCCTCTAGAGTGTCAAGGCTAATCCCCAGAACAGAGCTAGCCTTCCTGATCAGCTTATTTACCCGAGAAACATCATCAGCCTTTATGTTGGCGCCCCAGCACACCACTGCAAAAAATACACTGGTAGAAGGTATGCAGTAGTTTACTGCACACGTTGAAGGACCTGAGCCTCCTCAGAAAGTAGTCGGCTCAGGCCCTTTTTGTACAGAGCCCCGGTGTTACCAGCCCATTCCAGCCTGTTGTCCATATGAACTCCCAGGAACTTGTATGAGCCAACCATTTCCACATCCATCCCCTGTATAGGGACTGCAGTCAGTTGGTCTTGGTTCTCCTGAAGTCCACCACCATCTTGTTTGTTTTGCTGATGTTGAGCTGAAAGTGGTTCTGCTTACACCACAACACAAAGTCATTGATTGTGCTCCTGTACTCCTCCTCCTGCCCACCCCTAACTTCTGTAGGTGGCATGTTTCAGAGTTATATCTGAAGTCCAAGTTGTAGAGGGTGAACAGGAAGGGGAACAGGACCGTTCCCTGGGGGGCCCCTGTGTTGCTCACTGCCCGTTCTGACACACAGCTCTGTAGTCGCACATAGGGAGCAGACAGGTGTCGGAGGTATGGAGGAAACTCTGCCTAGCCTTCTATCAGTCTAGAGATGTCAGAGCGGGCAACCAAGCTGAGGCCGGTTGGAAGTTTCGGAGACCCTAGCCATTAGCTCAAAACTAACCCCTAGCTTGATGTCCACACCCCAGCTCAACCCTTACCCTAGCCTTTAGCCTAACCAAGAGCTCTAGCCTCTTTCTTTCAACTCCACTGATCTGAAAACAGGTGAGGAAAAAGTAATGTGCTGGTTACATATTGGGAATTAACTTTCACCTGTCCATTTGTTTCAACTAAATTCATCTGTAAGTCTTTACTAGGTAAATCCCCGCCCTATCTCAGCTCACTGGTCACCATAGCAATACCCACCCGTAGCATGCGCTCCAGCAGGTATATCTCACTGGTCATCCCCAAAGCCAACACCTCCTTTGGCCGCCATTCCTTCCAGTTCGCTGCTGCCAATGACTGGAATGAATTGCAAAAATCATTGAAGCTAGAGGTTCCTATCTCCCTCAATAACTTTAAGCATCAGTTGTCAAAGCTGCTTATCAATCACTGCACCTGTATATAGCCCTTCTGTAAATAGCCCACACTACTACCTCATCCCCATATTTATTTATTTTTTTGTTATTTTCACTAATCTTGCACTCCAGTATCTCTATTTGCACATCATAATTTGCACATCCTTCATTCCTGTGTTAATGATGATAATCTGTCATTTATTTCACCACTACGGTCTATTTATTGTCCTACCTCCTAACCTTACTGCATTTTGCACTACATTTTGCACTCTGTATATAGATTTTCTATTGTGTTTTTGACTATGTTTGTTTACTGTGTAACTCTGTGTTGTTTTTGTTGCACTGCTTTGCTTTGTCTTGGCCAGGTCGCAGTTGCAAATGAGAACTTGTTCTCAACTGACCTACCTGGTTAAATAAAGGTGAAATAAAAAAAATAAAAAAAAGTTGAAAGAAAGGAGACAAGGACAGCAAGCCAGCTTCCATTATTTGATATAGAGCTTGTGTGTCCTTGGTGCTGTTGGTTGTGTGGAGTATGGTGACTGGTATCTAGCTGGCTGTTATCTGTGTCACTCTCCCCTGTCTGCATTCCTCTGGACCAGCGGGCCCAGCCTGTTTACCCCCTGCTCGGCTGTTTGTGTCTCTGTGTCTTTAACTGGATCTGTGGAACCGGCAGCTCTCTGCTCTCTCAACTCTTTTCTCAGAAACACACATACATGAACACACACACTCACATCCACTTTCTCTCTATTATCTCTGGCTATTTGGTCTTGCCAGAAACCAGGCCACTAAATTCGGCCCAGTGCTGAGAGAGCCTGAGATAAACAGAGTGAAAGAGGGAGGAGAGGAAAGAGAGAGAGAGAGAGATGTAAGGGGAATTCATGGGAGGGAAGAAGAGATGAAGTGAGAGCGAAAGAGCTTGGATTCCTACTCTCCCTATAAGAACTAGGTCTGGGAGTGGGTCAGCTTTTCTCCCTATCCAACCAGGAATCCGGATTTGGAAGTGGAGCTGAAGCGGGACCATTGCACACACAGTTTCCACATAACAATCTACCACAACCTTGCAACATTACTCTTCATGGGTATACAGTTAACACACAAACATGCTGGAAACACTGACATCATTCGCACTAAGCTCAGTAGCGATAATAATAATAACTTTCATTGTAAATCGTTTAAATTTTTTACACTCAATTGGCTTTTATGAGGAGTCATGCATGCTCTCCAAGACCCTCTGTCAGATCATCTTTCAGAATGGCAATTGGAAGCAGGTTGGTGAACCGGGTATGTTTTATAGCAAACCTCTCGGCTTGTTTGTTTGTGAGGGGGTATGTGTCCTGTGTATTTGTGACAGTGTGTGGGGTATGTTGGCAGTGAGTGGGGAACGTGTGTTTGTGACAGTAAATAAAGTTAGGGCTGTGTACTGTGTTGTGTGTGTGAGGTTTGTTTTCCAGTGGGGTATACTGTATTTGTGTGTTACAGATAGTGAGTGAGGTTATGTGTTTTGTGTTTGTGTCAGTGAATGGAGGGTATGTGATACAGTTGGGTATGTCCTGTATGTAATGTATGTATGTATACTGCCAGTTAGTGGGATGCCAGTGCGGGGCAGGGCAGAGGACAGACAGAGACTCAGATCATTCCTGTGATTTAACATGACACCACTTGCACTAAGACTGCGACAGCTGCGTATGCACATGCCGCCCATTCTGTTTGTTGTAGGGGCTTGCTCTGTGATAAAAGGCCCAGTGAGGAGTAGCGTGGTTGGGCCAAAAGCATTACTGTTTCCCCCTGACTTAGAAGGCTTTCCCCCTGGATTCCAGGGCTCTGGAAGAACACAGGTGGGACGCTTCATTCTGAAAAAGGATGAATGAGACTATTCAAATGATGATTGGTGTCACATAACCTTTAGAAATCACTCAAATTACATCATGTAAATTGTTCATTAATCAACAGCAGAAACAGGGGTGGCTACATACAGTAAGTTATGATGGCGGAGAAGAGTAACGTATTACCTCATGCTATGTTGGGTCATGAGAAAATAATCCAAAGAAGGTTCTTACTGTATGTATCATGCATGTGTTATTACATGTTCCAAAGCAAATGGACAGTGTTTTTTTGTATTGTCCTCAATTAATTTAGGCAGGGGGTTCAGTAGTTCAGACAACAGGTCCACTTCCCATAAGCCTAAATTTCCCCCCCGGGGGATCAATAAAGTACCTATCTATCTATCTAGGACCAGGTTAATGCAGGGGCTTACTGGGGGCCAAAAGGCAGCAAAACATTTTTTTACAAAATATATTATATATACATATTATACAGTGCATTCGTAAAGTATTCAGACCCCTTGACTTTTTCCACATTTTGTTACGTTACAAGGTTGGCACACTGTCACAGTTAGTGGGAAGGGAACAAGGCGCAGAGTGAAAAGTATGTGTAGTCATGTTTATTAAACAATAACGAAAACAACAAACGTAGAGGAACATCGTGAACTGGTGACTAGTACTCAAATATACAGCCAACGCAATTGATCCACAACGCAGGTGGACGCTATGTGAACATAAATAGAATCCCCAATTAGAGACAACTCAAGAGACAGCTGCCTCTAATTGAGGATTAACCAAAACCAAAACCCCCTGTATGTGTCAGGACCTGACTGTGTCCATACTACTCCCTCTAGAGGGAGTCAGAGACCTGGCCTCAGTCAGGCCCTTACAGTACCCCCCCCCAAAGCACGGGCTCCCGACCGCAAGATTCCCCCCCAACCAAAAAACACAAAATCCTAACACAAAAAGGAGGGAAAGGGCGGAGTTCTGCGGAGGTTGTTGGTGGAGGCTCTGGCTCCGGCTTTGGGCGTGACGCAGGCTCTGATGGCAGCTCCTTCCTTGCCTCCGCGTTGCATGCCCGGTCCTGTTCGGACCCCGTCGCGATGGACCCCCCCCCTCAGTACTCCTGCGAAGCACCTAGTCCTGTCTGGACCCTGGTGTGGGAGACTCCGACACTGGAGAGGGGCTGACGACTGGTCCCGAACTGGGCACCGGTGGAGTGGACTGCTCCGACACTGGAAAGGGGCTGACGACCGGTCCCGGACTGGGCACCGGTGGAGCGGACTGCTCCGGCACTGTAGCAGGGCTGACGACCGGTCCCGGACTGTGCACCGGTGGAGAGGACTGCTCCGGCACTGTAGCGGGTCGCTCCGGCACTGGAGCGGGGCTGGACGGCAGGTTCTGTTTAGACCCCGGCCCAGTGGAAAGCCCCAACCTCGGAGCAGGTCTGGACGCCGTGCCCAGCCTGGGCACCAGCGCAGAGGAGGTTTCCAGCCACGTAGCTGGGCTGGCTGTCGTCCCCGGACTGGGCACCGGCGCGCTTAGGAGCTCCGGCTCCCGAGCGGGACTGGACTCTGTGCCTGGGGTTTGGGCGGGGGGAACCGGCACAGGTTCTACCGGACAGGAAAGACGCACCGGAGGTCTAGTACGTGGAGCTGGGTGCGAGGAGCCGACACGGGTCGTACCGGACTGGGGAAGCGCACCGGTGGTCTGGTGCGTGAAGCCGGCACTGGAGGCATCGGACTGGTCACCAGAACGGAGGACGGCTCGAGTGCTGAAGCCGGACTGGACGCCGTGCCCAGCCTGGGCAGATAATGGCTCCAGCCGTTTAATCGCGCTGGCTACCGGTCCCGGACTGGGCACCGGCGTGGCGAGGAGCTCCTTGACCTCCTCCTTTTCCCGTTCGGGGAAGAGGAGAGCCAGCCGCTCCTTCCAGATCGCCAGTCTGGCCTCAAAGCTCTCCTCCTCCTCCACCCTCCTCACGCAGGGATCGGGCTCAGCAGCGGGAGGAAGGGCCACCCAGGCTCTCCACCATTTCGCCTGCTCCTCCTTCGGCCGATCGAAAAACCCCTCAGGCGTCTTCCGGTTATCTTCCGTCGGAGGCGGAAGTGGTGGGCGCTGCTCTACCAGCCTGGAGTGGCTTACCGGAGGTCGGTTGCATGTAGCCGGTACAGGGGGTCCTGGGCTGGGCACACGCACTGGATGTCGGGTGAGGGAAGCTGTCCCTGGACGTACCGGGCTGAGGAGGCGCGCTGGACGGATAGGCCTGGAGTGCACTGGAGATCTGGTGCTGGGGCTGGAAACCGAACGCATCCTCTCGTCGTCCTCCTCGGCCCACCCAAAATATCTCCTCAGCCGCTCCTCCTTGTCCCCCCCACCCCCCCACCGTCTATATGAGGGACCTTCGGGGCGGTCCACGGCCGGTCCTTCCTCCCCTTAAAACCCCATGATGGTAGGTGCTCTGTCCCGGGTCGAGAGCCCCCAGATGCTCCCCACCACCAGTTGCTGTGCTCCCTCCAGCACCCTCTCTTGCCGACGTGTCCTCCTTCGACGCTGGTGCTGTCCAGGCTCCTCCGGATCATTCTGTCACGGTTAGTGGGAAGGGAACAAGGCGCAGAGTGAAAATTATGTGTAGCCATGTTTATTAAACAATAATGAAAACAACAAACGTAGAGGAACACTGTGAACTGGTGACTAGTACTCAAATAAACAGCAAGGTGGACGCTATGTGAACATAAATAGAATCCCCAATTAGAGACAACTCAAGACAGCTGCCTCTAATTGGGGATTAACCAAAACCGAAACCCCCTGTATGTGTCAGGACCTGACTGTGGCCATACTACAACCCTCTAGAGGGAGTCAGAGACCTGGCCTCAGTCAGGCCCTTACACACACCTGTATTTGGGGAGTTTCTCCTATTCTTCTCTGCAGATCCTCTCAAGCTCTGTCAGGCTGGATGGGAGCGTCGCTGCACAGTTCTTTTCAGGTCTCTCCAGAGATGTTCGATTGGGTTCAAGTCCGGGCTATATTCAGAGACTTGTCCTGAAGCCACTCCTGCGTTGTCTTGTGTGCTTAGGTTCGTTCTCCTGTTGGAAGGTGAACCTTTGCCCCAGTCTGAGGTCCTGATTTCTCTGGAGCAGGTTTTAATCAAGGATCTCTCTGTACTTTGCTCCGTTCATCATTCCCTCGAGTGTGACTAGTATCCCAGTCCCTGCCGCTGAAAAACATCCCCACAGCATGATGCTGCCACCACCATGCTTCACCATAGGGATGGTGCCAGCTTTCCTCCAGACTTGACGCTTGGCATTCAGGCCAAAGAGTTCAATCTTGGTTTCATCAGACCAAAAAATCTTGTTTCTCATGACCTGAGAGTCTATAGGTGCCTTTTGGCAAACTCCAAGTGGGCTGTCATGTGCCTTTTACTGAGGAGTGGCTTCCGTCTGGAAACACTCTACCATAAAGGCCTGATTGGTGAAGTAAATCCTAATGCCTTGCTTGCCCAAGTTACGCCTCAAGGAATTCAGAGAGCGTGTCGTAACGACAGGAACGCCCCATTTTGCCCAAAATGTATAAAGCATGTGAGCCTCGAATTTACTTTCTTGACTAGGAGGACTTTGCACTGCAACCAAAGGTCTACGATAAGTCACGACCCCCAAAAGTCAACACGAGGTTCCAAGAAAGGAACTCTGAACAATCAATGCTATGGTCCACGACTGTATCTAAGAAGGTGAATTCGAGCAGAACCACCCGTTTATTCTCTAAGTCATCGCTGGTCTACACTGATTTCATCCCCACGCTGTGGGAGTATCTAGTATTTAGCCGTCTTCAGGAACGAGTTCTAGGAAGCAGACAACGAAAGGAAAGGACATTGTGACATCTTGTGGACAACCAGAGACTTATACCAGAGAACCGGAGACCAGGCCACCTGAAATGGGCCAACAGAGATAATCAACGAAGACCTTCAACAAAGTAAATACATGCATTACATTTCAACCCATAATGCGGCAGTGCGGGCAAGGTATTAGGGCTGACTAAGTGTAGTCTCCAAATGTATTGAAGGGTGTTTCTCTTCTATTTCTATTTGTTTTCTCTTCCTAGATCTCTCTCTCTCTCTCTCTCTCTCTCTCTCTCTCTCTCTCTCTCTCTCTCTCTCTCTCTCTCCCCTCCATCGTGTTTAAGTGTCATATTGTGTTGGTCTGCTAAGAGAACCATATTCTACAACCCATTACTGTGTGTATCCTGTATTATTATTTAGTTAGTAGTAATTAAACCAATTTGTGTATTCCATATGGATTACTTTGGCTGGGGTTTGTGCAGATTTACGGGTTCTATGACGTTTAGAACAAGATTGATTAGGCAACAGACATTAAATAAGGGACTGCTATATATCATAAGATAGGACAATACACTTGAGTTAAATTCAGAAAGTGGCATCTCAGTAAAAATAAACTTCTTTCCGTGGTGCCCCAGGATTCCTAATGAGCTAATTATTGCAGGATGAATTTAATCCAAGACGTAGTAGGTAATTATTCAATAAATAGCAGTCACCACTTTAATGAGGCAAAGTTACGTCACTGTCATCAAGGCTAAGGGTGTCTATTTGAAGAATCTCAAATATAAATTATATTTTGACTTTTTTGGTTACTACATGATTCCATATGTGTTATTTGATAGTTTTGATGTCTTCACTAGTATTCTAAAATGTAGAAACTTTTGGCCTACTGTTTGTGAAACAGGCCATTGCATTAGCTTTATTAGTCCTTTATTGGTCCTAAAACTCGCAGCCATTGGACTGTGTGGAAGAACTTGACTGGCCTCCTAATATTGTACAATCTGTGTGTCGCTTCATTGGCCTGGGATATTGTTTGATTGAATTCAAGACCAGAGTTATCTCAGTTTGTCAGTGTCAGAGTAGCCACTCATTTCAGTCATGTATGTGGTATTAAAAAAGATTCAGCTAATGTTTTCTATCATGTAAATGACCTAGAACTGAATGAAATGCGTTTTTAAAAGGCACATTTTTTCTGGGACCCTGCTAACAAATGTTCCTTATGTGCAGTAGCGGTGCATGGGTAAAATCACTGGGGAAGCCAAGCCAGAAGAAAAATGCCATATTACAACTGTCACGGCTTGTATAGACGGGACGAGAAGCAGAGCGTTGGTGGAGAGACATTCCTTTTTATTTAACTTGTTTAATCTAACAAGTATCAAAAATAAACACGGCACGTAAAACTGACGTGATACATACAATATCCCACACCCAGGTGACAAACACAGGAACTTAAATAGAATCCCCAATTAGAGACAACACGAGAGACAGCTGTCTCTAATTGGGGATAGAAATTAACAACCACAAAAGACACCTGGTGAAACTGCCAAGCTCTAACCGCTGCCCTCCAACTCCCCACTAGAGGGAGCCAGAGACATGCCACAGTCAGAACCTGACAACAACATGTGTTGTGATAATTGCGTTGTTTGCTCTATAACCAGTTAGTTCATATCCCTTGCCATATATCCCTTGTGATATATAGGCCTAAGGCTGAGACATTTAGAAGACACAGTGGCAGAATAAATTGAACCACAGCTTTGTTTCATCACAAATCCATCATTCAGATTTCTCTCTGAGTGTGTGTTTGTGTTTGTGTTTGTGTGTGTGCAAGTAGAAAAAACATTTTGACTCACCCTATTTGTAGAGAAACGCCAATGCCGTCCTCCTCTTTAATTTTAACAAAACGGTCTAATGACTGTCATACAGTACACACTTTTTGTTTTAGTTTTAGTTAGATAATTTAGGATAGCTAGCCACCGGAGGACAACAACACAACAAGATTTTCTGTCAATTACGTTTTGTATTTTGATGTGATGTGATTGGTGTGTGTAAGGATCTATGTTCAGAGAGGTCTCTGGAAACCTTTATGGTTCTCAGATTTAGTGATTTAGCAGCGGCGACGTCGACAGGCTCCACATCAGCGGGCCAAGGTGCGGACCCCGGAGATGGCCCAGAGAGACACCCACACAACTTTTGGGGGGGGCTATGGGGTCTGGCGGAAGGGCGAAACAAACCCGACGAGACACTCGTGAGGGTTACAGGCGGAGCCCCTACAGGCATGGGAGCAGGAAGGACGAGATATGAGCCCCTGCAAAGCCGGAGGTTTTTTTTGAGGTGGTGGAGGGCTTGGCTGGAGCTGAGGCCTCCCAGCCCGGGAGCAGGAACCAGCCGGAGGGAGGACGAGGCTGACTTCGAGGACCGCAAGAGGATGTGGTCCGAACGGCTGGCAGCTTCTCTTTCCAAGGCTCCTGGGCTGGTGCCCAGCCCGGTACCACCAGGGCCGGTTTTCAGCCCAGTACCTCCAGCGTTGGTTCTCAGCCTGGTACCCACGCACCAGACCTCCGGTGTGCCTTCCCAGCCCGGTAAGCCCTATGCCGGCTCCCCACACCCGACCTCCAGTGTGTGCGCCCAGCCCGGTGCCTCCAGTGTCGGCTCCCCCCCTCTTTAAAAAAAACTACCTTTACTAACACTTGTCTTTTGTCTAAACTAACACCTGACATATTTCCCTGCTAGCACTGGCTTTCCTCACTGCTGCTTGTTTAAATGTTTAAAGAAATGTACTTATTGAGATGTGGTTGTCCCTGATAGCACTGACTCACTGCTCACAGCTGCTTGTTTAAAGAAAGGTACTTACTGTGATCGAGATGTGCTTGTCCCACTGGCTATCCTAAGTTGAATGCACCAATTTGTAAGTCGCTCTGGATAAGAGCGTCTTTTAAATGACTAAAATGTAATCTGGACTTTAGTACTGAGAAGGATGGAGTGCTGTGTGAACTCATCATTAGCACAAGAGAAAAATGTATTTGGTCATTTTTTTTATTTTATTTCACCTTTATTTAACCAGGTAGGTCAGTTGAGAACAAGTTCTCATTTGCAACTGCGACCTGGAAGGAAGTAGATGTTGATAGGGTACTACGAATAGCCGTAAACTAAGTCACTGACCCAGATGAGATCAGTAAACATGTTCTAAAATCCTGTCACAAATTACAAATTAATAGTCTTCACACTATTAAGTGAAGACAAGCGACCCAGTGATGTGTGTACTTTGGGGACCTTTAACAGAATGTGACTGGCAGAACGGATGTTGTATGTGGAGGATGAGAGCTGCAGTAGATATCTCAGATAGGGGGGAGTGAGGCCTAAGAGGGTTTTATAAATAAGCATCAACCAATGGGTCTTGCGACAGGTATACAGAGATGACCAGTTTACAGAGGAGTATAGAGTGCAGTGACGTGTCCTATAAGGAGCATTGGTGGCAAATCTGATGGCCGAATGGTAAAGAACATCTAGCCGCTCGAGAACACCATTACCTGCCGATCTATAAATTATGTCTCTGTAATCTAGCATGGGTAGGATGGTCATCTGAATCAGGGTTAGTTTGGCAGCTGGGGTGAAAGAGGAGCAATTTACATAGAGGAACCAAGTCTAGATTTAACTTTAGCCTGCAGCTTTGATGTGCTGAGAGAAGAACAGTGTACCGTCTAGTCATACTCCCAAGTACTTGTATGAGGTGAATAAAGGATGGTTTATTAATAAGTGATATGCAGTAATGGGCAGTCACTACCATCATTGGGGTTTTATTAATGAAATAATAGTCATCATCATATATGATACTAAAAACAAATATGTAATATACACAACCAAAATATAAAGTAATGTGAATAAATGATGGTTAGAGCCTAATAAGTTATAGTGATAATAATATTAATAATACGTGAAACTGTGATGGGCAGTCACTACCATCAATAATTTTATTCTGTGATGTTAAAGAATAACAATCAAAATTGAAATTGAAAAATGCTCAGCCCTACTAGCCAGCATCGCCATGACATCACCTGCAAGTGTGATCGGGGATTTCTATTGGAGAAGCAATTTCTGCCTAATTGACTCATAGGTAGATTGTTAATTGACTCATAGGTAGATTGGTTGAATAATACACCTGTGCCTTCCTCACACATGGATATGTCAACCTACCACAACCATGGTCATGTTATATGTTTGATTGGTTGATTGGCTAAAGTATTGATTGAGTGATTGACATTCAGTCATACTTTCCCTTCTCCTACTTGGCTGTAGACTGAGGGATTGTCGTGGAGAGTTCCCCATAGCAACAGCTCATCTCCATGACGATAGAACAAGGGGGCATCTGTTGCTGTCACTATGGTTATGCAGCCCATAATATTTTTCTAAGAGTTGAGAGCAGAGCCAGAGAGAGGATACATTCCTGAACTAATGCAGCCACACCCTGGGTATATATACTAGGAGACAACTTGAATCCTCAACTGCTTATCCTCCTCAAATCCTAATGTCAACCATCAGAAGGAAAAATGTTAAACTGGCCATAGATCAGTGTGTAGGGGCAACTTCATCCTACACTTTTCCTTACGATCTACAAGGACATTTACATCTAGGTCATAAGATTGACATACAGTACACTCTTATCCAGAGCAACTAAAACACGTGCATTACAAGAAGGAAGGAACATTGTTCATTGCAACAATTACAGCTTTAGAATAAAGAGTAAGATTCAAAACACTACCCCTCTCCTCTCCCCCCTCACCCCACACTTCACCCCCAGCCCATCTCAGCTGTCCTGCAATGTGCTGCTGCTTGTCATTGAGGAAAAGTGGAGCACTGTTGGCAATAACTGGACCACACACACACACACACACCACGCACACACACACACACACACACACACATGCACCCATGCACACACACACACACACACACACACACACACACACACACACACACACACACACACACACACACACACACACACACACACCACGCACACACACACACACACATGCACCCATGCACACACACACACACACACACACACGTAAACATTTTTACTGTGCATATTCAAAGTGAACAAGTCTGGTAATGACAACAGTGGTAATGCCTATCAAAATGTCCCCACAGGATATGATGACTACTCAGAATACTCATCAGTCCCACAGAGCTGTGACTGAATCTCAGGGCTTGTGTGCTGAATTCCAAAGATAAACTAATATAGAACAACTGCAGACCAGAAGTAAACATTGTGGACCCCCTGGTGACTGTACCTCACCGTTCCCCTTCACTTCTATATGCAGAAAGGGACTTTTCCCCAACCTGGGGGGTGTTGGGGGAGTGTACGGCTGGCACACACACACACAAAAACACACACGTTCTCGGGTTCTGCTGACAATGACGTGGGGAGGTGTGTGAGTGTGTAGGAGAGATGGGGGGGGGGGGGGTTATGAGTGACTCTAGCACACTGCTGCCCCCCTCTCACTGAGACTCACACAGGCATCTTTGTACTCCCTCCACCATCAGTGACCATCCATCACTGGCTAACCTGACAGCACCCCTCACACAAGCCTGCACTCTATAGTAATATGACCCTCTACCCTGTCCCAGACCACTACCTAACCTAGCCCTGTCCCAGACCACTACCTAACCTAGCCCTGTCCCAGACCACTACCCAACCTAGCCCTGTCCCAGACCACTACCTAACCTAGCCCTGTCCCAGACCACTACCCAACCTAGCCCTGTCCCAGACCACTACCTAACCTAGCCCTGTCCCAGACCACTACCTAACCTAGCCCTGTCCCAGAACACTACCTAACCTATCCCTGTCCCAGACCATTACCCAACCTATCCTTGTCCCAGAACACTACCCAACCTAGCCCTGTCTCAGACCTCTACCCAACATAACCCTGTCCCAGACTTCGACCCAACCTAGCCCTAGCAAACCCTTTGCTCAACTACAGTACTTCCAACCTTGACCACTACCCAGTCCAGCCTAGACCACTACAAACCACTACCCCAACACAGCTCTGCCTCACCCAACAACACATTCTGCAGGCATTTGGCCAATTGTTACAGTATGTCAGTGATCTATGAAAAAATCTGATCGGTGCCTCATTCCATGAGAGACAGACCACTACAGAGCCTTGTTCACCACCAGACAGGTCTATGAGCGAGACAGACAAGTCTATGAGAGGGACAGACAGGTCTATGAGCGAGACAGACAAGTCTATGAGAGGGACAGACAGGTCTATGAGAGGGACAGACAGGGCTATGAGAGGGACAGACAGGGCTATGAGAGAGACAGACAGGATTATAAGAGAGACAGACAGGGCTATGAGAGAGACAGACAGGGCTATGAGAGAGACAGACAGGATTATAAGAGAGACAGACAGGGCTATGAGAGAGACAGACAGGGCTATGATAGGGAAAGACAGGGCTATGAGAGGGACAGACAGGACTATGAGAGAGACAAACAGGGCTATGAGAGGGAAAGACAGGTCTGTGACAGACAGGTTTAATGGCACCTAAAAGTATGGAAATGTCCCCATGCCAGGTTGCCTGGATGACCACTGCAGTATCAGGACCAGTAGATAAGCCTGTGTAGTTGATAGGTCCGAGTGGAAGCCTGTCAGAATTAGCCTGTGAGCTACGAGGTGAGACGAGTCCTGAGGGATTAGCGCCCGGCGGCTAGGCTAACGCTCTGTCCGTGGACAGGACAACCAAGGCCATCACAAATATCTTACCGGATGTGACTCTCACTGTTAAGACACATACCAGGCAATGTCAACTCCAGACTGTACCAGACAGTGGAAAATAGGCCCACAGTCACTCAGGGGTCCATTCTCTTGGGCTTAAAGCCAAATAGTAAGGACTCCGTATTGGATGTGGAAAAGATTTAACTCAATGTCTTCATGAACTTCATCGTGATAAAACATCAGTCAAACATATCCATACTGAAAATCTCTAAGGCAAATCATTCATACCTTATTTTCTGAATTAATCAAAATAACTTTTCTTCAATTAAAAACTTGGAACAAAAGCTACTGTGATACTTTCTGTCATCAAGTATGGTGACTTGAGAGTGGAGGTGACAGCTGTGTGTAGACTGTATGGTAGGGGACTTCAGGTATGGTGTCATGGAGGGGGAAGTGAGGCAGGGATTAGCTCATTAAGACAGCCATCTTTGATCCCATGGTCAGATCTGACATAATCTGACCAATTTCTATGGCAACCAGATCATATTCCATCCCCTAATACACCATGGGCCGATGCTCTACCTTGCACATGCACACACACACACACACACACACACACACACACACACACACACACACACACACACACACACACACACACACACACACACACACACACACACACACACACACACACACACAGTCCTAAAGCCCTGGAGAGCAGGGCCCAACAAAGATATGAAGTTTAGATGTGCAGCAACAGCTAAACGTCGTGTCAGGTTTCTCTGGGCTCGTGCTAAATTTAACCCTGTGATCCTGCAGCAGTCAGAGGGTTTAAATGCCACCATGCAGTTGCTGCTCCACACCAGTTGTTCTCCACACATCTTCCTCTCTCCACTTACCCAGGCCAGGAGTGGGAGAGGCTCACTCACACACTCCCTCCAACACACTAAGACCTAACACCCCTATAGAACACACAGAGCCCAGAGGAACCAAACCGGAGTCTTCGTCCCCTAAACTTCAGCGTCGACCAGTATGGAGCTTTTCGAGACCAACCCCTATTTCTTCCCCGACCAGCGCTTCTACGAAGGGGGGGACAACTTCTTCCAGTCCCGGCTGCCGGGCGGGTACGACCAGGGGGGCTACCAGGAGCGCGGGGGCTCCATGATGGGGCTGTGTGGGGGTCTATCCGGAGGGGTCGGGGTAGGGGTGGGTGGAGGTATGGAGGACAAGGCATCCCCCTCTGGTCTCTCCCCCCACCCGGAGCCCCACTGCCCCGGCCAGTGCCTACCCTGGGCATGCAAGCTGTGCAAACGCAAGAATGTGACCATGGATCGACGGAAAGCGGCCACAATGCGGGAGAAAAGGAGGCTGAAGAAGGTGAACGAGGCATTTGAGGCCCTGAAGAGGAGCACCCTGATGAACCCCAACCAGAGGCTGCCCAAGGTGGAGATCCTGAGGAGTGCCATCCAGTACATTGAGAGGCTGCAGGCACTTGTCTCCTCCCTCAACCAGCAGGAGAACGACCAGGGAGCACAGGGCCTACACTACCGTACCGGACCTGCCCAACCCAGGGTGAGTAGGAGACAGGGACTGAGGGAGAGATGGAGGAACCACACCAACCTAAAGTAGAGGACTGGGAGAAAGAGCAAGGTAGAAGGGAGGAGAGAGGGATGGAGGGAGGGAGGTTAACAGAGATAAATGAGGACAGGAGCGGTCAGAGATTGAGGTGGAAGAGAAAGAATATGAGGAAAAGGCAAAATGAGAGAAAAGAGGTGAATAAAGTGAGAGAGGGAATGACAGTGGAGGAGAGAGGAGACAAAGAGGGAGAGGCAGACTGGATAGGGATAAAGGGAATGAGGAGTGAAGGAAGAGAGACCAGAGAGACCAGGAAATGGATGTGAATTATATGGATGGAGATAATCGCCCCCCAAAATGTGGGAAATAAGGTTATTTTAGTACATGTTGGCCTACAGGTATAAACAGTGCTTTAGGTAAGGCAGGTATGGCAGTTGGGTGTGTTAGGAGCAGGCTTTTTATATGTCTGTGTCCTAGTATAAGTCTGTTAGTAGGGTAGGTCTATGTCTGGTGTTTAAACTCTGATATATGGGGTTCGCCTCTTGTAGAATACAAGGTTTCAACAGAGCAGTTCCAGAACAGAACTCTTACATTCATTGACAGTAGTCATAGACAAGTACCGCGGACAGAGCCCTAATCAAACCATCCACTAACAACACATGCAGAACAGCACTTAGAGGGATATTCAAACATTTCACCCTGGCGTGTGTGAATTCCCTTGGGAGTGCTGCTATGGCTATGGTTTTAAGAGACATGCTACATACATTCTTCTTATCCCTCATAAGTACTTCAAACACAACACTCACTGAGTGTTCACCTACCAGCTTTCAAAAACAGTTGGATGATATGGATGATTGTTATGACACAGTTACAATAGTTCATTCATAAAGTCATTGATAAAGCTGTGTGTGTAGTGAGCGGAGTTGTGGGTAGCGTAGTGTGTGTGTTTCAGTTGGTAGAGCATGGTGTTGTGAGTTCAATTCCCACAGGGGAACAGTACGAAAATGTATGAAAATGTATGCACTAATTACTGTAAGTTGCTCTGGATAAGAGCGTCTTCTAAATTACAATTTAAATATATATATACAAAACAATTATGTTTGTTTGATGAATCATTGAAAAAGAGCTGTCTAGACAGGCAACACAAGCTTCTTAGCTACGACAGACAGAGAGTATCAATAGTAGTGTGTGTTTGTCGTTGTGAATAGCATAGTGTGTGTGTATAGTTGTGAATGAGATGATGTGTGTGTCACTGTCATTTTCTATGTGGGGTGGGGCGTGACGTGTCATATAAAGCGGTGTGACTGACAGTGCCTTGTCTCCATGGTAACAGGTCTCGTCGTCGAGCGAGCAGGGATCAGGCAGCACCTGCTGTAGCAGCCCAGAGTGGAGCAACACCTCAGACCACTGTACACAGAGCTACAGCAACGAGGGTAAACACACACACACACACTGTTAAATAGCCATCACTAGCACATTAGAGGCTGCTGCCCTATATACACCCCCGGTCAAAAGTTTGGAATATTACTCATTCAAGGGTTTTTCTTTATTTGCACTATTTTCTACATTGTAGAATAATAGTGAAGACATCGGAACTATGAAATAACACATATGGAATCATGTAGGAACCAAAAAAGTGTTTAACAAATCAAAATATATTTTATATATTTGAGATTCTTCAAATAGCCACGCTTTGCCTTGATGACAGCTTTGCACACTCTTGGCATTCTCTCAACCAGCTTCACCTGGAATGCTTTTCCATCAGTCTTGAAGGAGTTCCCACATATGCTGAGCACTTGTTGGCTGCTTTTCCTTCACTGCGGTTCGACTCATCCCAAACCATCTAAATTTGGTTGAGGTTGGAACCAAAAATCTCAAATTTGGACTCCAGACCAAAGGACAAATTTCATCCGGTCTAATGTCCATTGCTCGTGTTTCTTGGCCCAAGCAAGTCTCTTCTTCTTATTGGTGTCCTTTAGTAGTGGTTTCTTTGCAGCAATTCAACCATGAAGGCCTGATTCACACAATCTCCCCTGAACAGTTGATGTTGAGATGTGTCTGTTACTTGAACTCTGTGAAGCATTTATTTGGGCTGCAATCTGAGGCTGGTAACTTTAATGAACTTATCCTCTGCAGCAGAGGTATTTCTGGGTCTTCCATTCCTGGGGCTGTCCTCATTAAGGTGGTTTAGAGAATGCCATGAGTGTGCAAAGATGTCATCAAGGCAAACGGTGGCTACTTTGAAGAATCTCAAATATAAAATATATATTTTTGGTTACTACAAGATTCCATATGCGCTATGTTATAGTTTTGATGACCACTTTTATTCTACAATGTAAAAAAATGTGCAAATAAAGAAAAACCTTTGAATGAGTAATATTCCAAACAGACTTGAAACCACTGACCACTTTAATAATGGAACACTAGTCACTTTAATAATGTTTACATATTTTGCATTACTCATCTCATATGTATATACTGTATTCTATACTATTCTACTGTATCTTAGTCTATACCGCTCTGACATTACTGTCCATATATTTATTTATTCCTAAGTCCATTCCTTTACTTTAGATTTGTGTGTATTGTTGTGAAACTGTTAGATATTACTTGTTAGATATTACTGCACTGTTAGAGCTAGAAACGCAAGCATTTCGCTACACCCGCAATAACAGTTGCTAAACACGTGTATGTGACAAAATAAATGTGATTTGATTTGACTATATTATATTTCAACATTGCACCCAGAACTTATTGAAGATGTTAGTTTTGACACTCTCTCTCTCCTGTCTCTCTCTAGAACTCCTAAGTGCAGACTCTCCAGAGCAGACTAACCTGCGCTCTCTGACGTCCATCGTGGACAGCATCACAGCAGCAGAGGGGGCTCCGGTGGCCTACCCTGTACCTGTGGACATTCCCAAATAAACCCAGAGCAGCATCCATACATGTGTGCTGTTAACAGGTCCAATACATCACAAATCCAACCTTTTTTACTCCCTTACGTCAGGTGGCAGTCACTGATGTGATATAAGTGGATAGGTGAAAGCTATGCAGTGGAACCTACTGTATATTCCACCTATCCAATCATGTTAGATCAGTGACTACTTCAATGAAGGGAGGGGCAGGGCCTGTGTGTCCCAGCTAGGTACAAGCTAGCACTGGGACACTACACAGCACCATACACACCCACACACCAGACAGCACCATACACACCCACACAGCACACAGAACCATATACACCCACATACCACATAGCACCATACACACCCACACACCACCATACACACCCACACACCACACAACACCATACACACCCATACACCACACAGCACCATACACACCCACACACCAGACAGCACCATACACACCCACACACCACACAGCACCATACACACAACACAGCACCATACACACCCACACACCACATAGCACCATACACACCCATACACCACACAGCACCATACACACCCATACACCACGCAGCACCATACACACCCACACACACCACACAGCACCACAGCACCATACACACCCACACACCAGACAGCACCATACACACCCACACACCACATAGCACCATACACACCCATACACCACACAGCACCATACACACCCATACACCACACAGCACCATACACACAACACAGCACCATACACACCCACACACCACATAGCACCATACACACCCATACACCACACAGCACCATACACACCCATACACCACGCAGCACCATACACACCCACACACACCACACAGCACCACAGCACCATACACACCCACACACCAGACAGCACCATACACACCCACACCTCACACACACCCACACAGCACCATATACACCCACACCCCACACACACCACCATACACACCCACACAGCACCATACGCACCCACACACAACACAGCACCATACACACCCACACACCACACAGCACCATACACTCCCACACAGCACCATACACACCCACACACCAGACAGCACCATACACACCCACACACACCACACAGCACTATACACACCCACACCCCACACACACCCACAGCACCATACACATCCACACCACACAGCACCATACACACCCACACAGCACACAGCACCATACACACCCACACACAACACAGCACCATACACACCACACAGCACCATATACACCACATAACACCATACACACCCACACACCACCATACACACCCACACACAGCACCATACACACCCACAAACCACACAGCACCATACACACCCACACACCACACAGCACCATACACACCCACACAACACCATACACACCAACATGGGCCCTAACCCAAACCCAAAACCCTCACACCTCTTCCAGGCCTGAGGCCTTCCCTACCTACCAAACCCTGTGGTCCACATCTCCCTCCCAGTAGGTTACAGGTCAGATCCTAACCTGAGATTCCACTGACATCAATCAATGCATGATTTAGGACAAAGATCCAGTTACATGTGTGGATCTCAAGTTAGCACTGAGGCCCTAAGTGCCACTGGGAAGGAGCAACGAGAATGCTGGTTTTCTGTCCTGACATAACTACGAGAAATCTATGTTTCCTCCTTTTCTAAATCTTTCCCTGATCTATCTTGCATTCTGTTTGCGTGTGTTATGCTTAAAAACATTAGTTTATTATTTGTGGGGCCAATATGTACCATGGCAGTTTTGACCAATGACATCTGCTTAATTTAAACTGGTAATCAATACTAGTGATGTAAATACGTTCCGTTTTCTACAGAGTGGTTTTGCTATTTTATTTTATATTTTTTTGCTAACTTATTTTTGAGTTTTATAATAAAGATTGTTGTGTATTTGTAGATGTCCCAAGAAGTGATGTTTGCATTAAACTTGCATTAAATACAATTTTCAATACTTGGCTGCAGTTAACGTCTTAACACGCAAGCACACACTTGCATGCCAACCATCAACTGAAAATGAACACACAACATCAACATTTATCTTTAAAAAAACAGCTTTACTTATGTCTATAGTGTCATAAATACAATACACTTTTTAAATAGCCAAATAATAAAATCTTGATTTGTCAGCATCATTTCACACCTGGAATAAATACACATACAGTACTCATAGCTGCCACAGTAGCACATTACACCTTTTAGACACCTTTAAAACATTGGCTGTAAAATAAAAAGGAATACAGCCATCCAACACTGCACTAGTTCACTGATAGAGCTCTCTCATTGGAGGAGAGGAGGTCATACACACAATACTTGCTAGCACTCAGGCAGCATCATTGGCCACTTTCACATCCCCATGGCAACTGGACAGGAAGGGGGCGGCAGGGGAAAGGTCCATATATGGCATCATCACTGTCTCTGTCAGGTGTCCTGTTTGTGAGAATTTCATTTGGCTGATGCCTAGCAGCAATTTACTGTTTGATTTGAAACGAAGTAGAGAAATACAACGCCATCAATCCATGGAGGTTAGTCTAGGGTTTGGCTTTCATAACATGCTGTTTCCCTTAAGTCTAAAATATTGGAGCCCATTGCTTTCATTTACACACACAGCTCGTACTGTACCCTCTCATATCTACAGGATCACTTACTCTACTCATGGTAGCTACATAGCGTCCAATAAAGGAAGGAAAGGAGGAAACAAGTGGAGGTAGGAAAGGGAAGGAGGAAAGGAGATGGGGAAGGAGGAAAGGAGATATGACAAGAGAGAAGGAAAGGAGGGGATAAAAGGCAGGAAAGGTAACTGAACCGTTTAGGTCTGGACCCAAGAACCTGTGGCTGAGAATCATAGTAGTAGTATTCACATAGAGTAACAGACTCCTGCTTAGTGAGTCCCTCGTATAACTGGCATTCCAGACACTGACAGCATATAAGACACACAGAGGTCCAACACACAAATAGAACAGTCACTACCGAATACAGGGCATTGGGTTTCATACAGCAATGATATTATTATAATATTCTCCATATATAATTCCAATATATATATTTATATAAAAAAAACATATGTCATCCATTTTATTTACAGAGAGAAACAATAAATGATTAATACCTTGCATAACCGAGAGGGGACGACGTGTAGGTGGGAAACACCCAGGAGTTACACTAGTACCCACAAATGAGGAATTAGGTCTAGAACCCACACAGTAGGAATTAGGACTAGAACCCACAGATTAGGAATTAGGGCTAGTACCCACAGATTAGGAATTAGGACTAGAACCCACAGATTAGGAATTAGGACTACGTGGGATCACAACACCACAACAACAGGGCTACTGGGGGTACTGGGTTTACAGGGAATAGAGACTGGGCCGAGTCTCCTTTTCAGCAGCGAGTGTGGCCAATGAGCACGCTCAGAGTTCAAAGGTCAAAAAGTCAGAGGTCACCTCCGTATTGCACGTGTCCCAAGGAGAAGATGAGAGGTGAAGCTGGATACAGGTCCCTTAAAGTCAAGATCTCTCCCAAATTTGGCATGTCACTCTCGAAAGGCCGCAAGCATGTGTCCATACAGATAATGGGAATGCACTGAGAGAGATTTCAAGAAAGAAGGAAGAAGAAAGCGAGTGAGAGAAAGAGAGTAGGATTAGCTCTTATGTTAGTAACTGGGATGGAATTAGCATTGTTAGCATTGCTCAGTCAGGAATAGGCTAATGGCCCTAGTCATTTGTTAGCATTTCTAGGTTGTCTTACCTGTTAGCGTTAGCTCCTGTTAGTAAGTGGAGTGGAGTTAGCATGAGTATGTCCGTACAGCAGAGGGATCGAGTCTCTGGGGAGCCGGGGGAGGAGCTAGACAGTGTGTGGCAGAAGTGGGCGTGGCAGAGCGGGACAGAGAGGACACAGCGTGCAGTGAGACAGGCAAAGCAGAGAGAACGGCACAAACTCACTCACGCATGAATGCCCTCACACACACCAAGCATTAAGGTGAAATCATTTGGTGGCTGTTATTGTTAGTGCTTGCATTGTCAGTGAATCGCAAAACACACTCACATCACATCCACACCATTGCAATTAATTTAACTATGAATACACAGTACCCCCTTCCAAACACACCTTCTGGCTGCAGCTGTTTCTTGGTCACCAGGGCCATGGATGGGGGCATGGACATGGAGGGCATACGGAACCCAGCGGGCAGTGTTTCCATGGAGCCTGCCATCATGCCCATCCCCCCCCCACCCTCCCGTGCTCGGAAACGCTTACGCCACGATGGAGAGCGGCGGAACGTCTTATCATCCCCAGTCTACAGACAGAGAGTGAGAGAGAGAGAGAGAGAGAGAGAGAGTAAATAGTCATGTAAAACCAAGCAAAATGGTTATAAAGAAACAGATTCCAAATTTCACAGGAGGACGGCAAAACTGAAACACTTGTGGGTCCATTATTTCCTTGTTACTCACCTCCTCCAGTCTGCGGTCAGTGCCCAGGGCCAGGACGTTATTGAACTCTCTCTCCAGAACCTGCCGAGCCTGGCACACACACACACACAGCACATAGATATACAGCATATAGACATCTGGCGTCACTCCTAGGGCTGTGGCGGTCATGACATTTTGTCAGCCAGTAATTGTCATGCAAATGACTCGTGGTAATCAACTGTTAATTAACATAAACTTGTTTAGCATCTTCCACGTCATAGAAATAGAATGAATAGGAGGGGCTTGAAACCTCTACCACTGGCAATTTGACTGGTAAACTCATGGGTACACTTGCAATGGCTGTCTGGTATTGTGATGCAATAATTACCAGTCCATGCAATGGAATGTCGTTTTTGTAATGTCAGTTGAGTTGAATCAACAAATGAATACTTCCTGCTTTTACGTCCTGCTTTTACTTCCTGCTTTGCTCCAATGGGTACACTCAAAATGGCTGCCAGTACACCCATTATGCCATCATTGACTTGAATAGGGACGTCCGTTCTATTATGTGTAGGCTAACTGTAGGACAGTGAGAAGAGCAGTAACGTTATGGCTAGCCTCAATAAACCTAGCTTCTCTCGGTTTGATGCAGTCAAGACAGGTACTATGTAATCAGATGGGATGATAAATAACTAGCAAGAAGTTAGTCTAGCACGCGATAACAGTGGTTGCGGTCTCTCCCTCCGTGCTTGCTCTGGTGCTCCGAGCCTCCAGTGTCTTACTCATACACCCACACACACACACACACACACACACACACACACACACACACACACTGGAGTGGCATATTTTCACTATTCCATCCAATATGACCACTGGCCTGGCGAGAGAGACACACTCACCGCAGGCCCCTAGAGATGATGGCAGTGTGACACTTCGGATTGCAAGTTTACAAACAAAAGGATGCTTCTTTGTTCAAGAATATAAAACTTACAGACTTTCTAATATAAAAGATGGGAAAACGAAAATGTTCCTTATAATTCCTCTAATTCTAATAACTTATAAGTGTAATAAATGAAGGCTATTGTGTGCGGTAAATTCAAGATATCATGTAAGTAAGTGCCAGCAAGTGCGGTCAAAAAACTATACCCCTCCCCTGTCTAACCAAGACTCCTCCCGGTAGGCCCGACTTCCTCCTTCAAATAACCTTTCCTCCACCTGTAGCCACCGCACCGGCCGCAAGGGAGGTATTCATCACCAATAATCTAATATTTCCATCAAATATGGCTTCACACTAATAATTCAACAAATAATGCTCTGGTTATAGTATACAAATACACATTGGCTATTTGGCTCTAACACACACACAGCTTCCACTCCCTAATAGTCTACAGCTGCTTGCTCTGTGCCTCTCTTTCAAGTTAAATTTAAATTTAAGGGCTTTATTGGCATGGGAAACATATGTTAACATTGCCAAAGCAAGCAAAGTAGATAATAAACAAAAGTGAAATAAACAATATAAATGAACAGCAAACATTACACATTACACAGAAGTTACAAAAGATTAAAGATATTTCAAATGTAATATTATGTATATATACCAGTGTTGTAACAATGTGCAAATACATAAATATGGGTTATATTTACAATGGTGTTTGTTCTTCTTGGTTGCCCTTTTCTTTGGGTCAGTCACAGTATTCTGCCACTGTGTACTCTCTGTTTAGGGCCAAATAGCTTTCTAGTTTGCTCTGTTTTCTTTCCAATGTGTCAAGTAATTATCTTTTTGTTTTCTCATGATTAGGTTGGGTCTAATTGCGTTGCTGTCCTGGGGCTCTGTGGGTTCTGTTTGTGTTTGTGAACAAAGCCCCAGGACCAGCTTGCTTAGGGGACTCTTCTCCAGGTGAATCTTTCTGTAGGTGATGGCTTTGTTATGAAAGGTTTGGGAATCGCTTCCTTTTAGGTGGTTGTAGAATTTCACAGCTCTTTTCAGGATTTTGATCATTAGCGGGTATCAGCCTAATTCTTCTCTGCATGCATTACTTGGTGTTTTACGTTGTACACAGTGGATACTTTTGAAGAATTCTGCATGCAGAGTCTCAATTTGGTGTTTGTCCCATTTTGTGAATTCTTGGTTGGTGAGCGGACCCCAGACCTCTCAACCATAAAGGACAATGGGTTCTATAACTGATTCAAGTATTTTTAGCCAGATCCTAATTGGTATGTCAAATTTTATGTTCCTTTTGATGGCATACAAGGCCCTTCTTGCCTTGTCTTTCAGCTCGTTCACAGCTTTGTGGAAGTTACCTGTGGTGCTGATGTTAAGGCTGAGGTATAGTTTTTTGTGTGCTCTAGGGCAACGGTGTCTAGATGGACCACCATCATTTTTGTCTTACTGAGATTTTATATCAGGGCCCAGGTCTGACAGAATCTGTGCAGAAGATCTAGGTGCTGCTGTAGGCCCTCCTTGGTTGGTGACAGAAGCACCAGATCATAAGCAAACAGTAGACATTTGACTTCAGATTCTAGTAGGGTGAGGCCGGGTGCTGCAGACTGTTCTAGTGCCCTCGCCAATTCGTTGATATATATGTTGAAGAGGGTGGGGCTTAAGCTGCATCCCTGTCTCACCCCACGGCCCTGTGGAAAGAAATGTGTGTGTTTTTTGCCAATTTTAACCACACACTTGTTGTTTGTGTACATGGATTTTATAATGTCGTATGTTTTTCCCCCAACACCACTTTCCATCAATTTGTATAGCAGACCCTCATGCCAAATTGAGTCAAAAGCTTTTTTGAAATAAAAAAAACATGAGAAGACTTTGCCTTTGTTTTGGTTTGTTTGTTTGTCAATTAGGGTGTGCAGGGTGAATACGTGGTCTGTCATATGGTAATTTGGTAAAAAGCCAATTTGACATTTGCTCAGTACATCATTTCTCTCTCTCTCTCTCTCTCTCTCTCTCTCTCTCTCTCTCTCTCTCTCTCTCTCTCTCTCTCTCTCTCTCTCTCTCTCTCTCTCTCTCTCTCTCTCTCTCTCTCTCTCTCTCTCTCTATCTATCTCTCTCTCTCTCTCTCTCCTTTACAATTGGCTTTTCTGCTGCTTCCCTCACTCAGATTGGACCGGTTGTCTTTTAGGTCCTTTCAGAACGGGTTTTAATGTATTTATGCATATTCCGGCGCTTTCCCGTGTCCATTTCCGAACGGGAGCTTTAACTCTCATCACCATTTCTCCTCATCATTCAGATTATTCAAATTCAACCATGAAGTGTTTAGAGAGTGATTAGCGGGACAATAGAGTGCTGAGTACCAGGCCATTAGCGAGGGCTGTTAGCAAGTTTTGTAAACTACAGATCGGCGGCATTCATTTACGCAGTTTTGGATGGGATTACCGGGACCAACGATCACAGGGAATTTACTGGGTCATAACTGGTGACTGGTCACCGTGACAGCCCTAGTCATTCCTACACAACGCTAGTCCCTCGATCAAGAGTGTGTCTATGTGTACCTGTGTGTTCTGCATGGGGATCTGCAGTATGAGAGCCAGGCTACTGTAGTCGAAGGTCTCATCCAAAGCAATGAGAGCACCGTGGACTCCACTCTCCATCAGGTTGGTACTATAGTCCTTCAGACCTATACTCTGGACCCAGTGGACCACCTGCTCATTGGTCCACACTAACGCATCTACAGAGAGGGAGGTAGAGGGGTATGGAAAGAGGAGGGAGACGAGAGAGGGATAGACAGAGAGAGACAGAGAGAGGTATATTAATATTACAGCATATAGACCAGTGCATCTAATAAACAGACAGAAGATATCATATCAGAAGTATTCACTCCATAGTGTACACTCGATGGCATACTCATTTTGTTCTGAATAAGCACAGCTGTCACCCAGCTATCTCAGTGAGGAACAGGCAGTGTGTGTGTGTGGAGGGGGGCTTCTGATGTGACAGGACAGCTGAGTCAAGTTCATATGCAGTGCTGAAAGTCATAAGGTAGCAAAGCTTTAGGTGGTTCTGTGTGTGTGTGTGTGTGTGTGTGTGTGTGTGTGTGTGTGTGTGTGTGTGTGTGTGTGTGTGTGTGTGTGGAGTAAAAGGCTCAGCTGTCCATACATAGAGATCTAGCCACCTCAAGTCCTGTGTGGCTCAATTGGTAGAGCATGGCACTTGCAATGCCAAGGTTGTGGGTTCAATTCTCACAGTGGGGCCAGTATGGGGGAAACAATAAAAGTATGAAATGTATACACTCACTACTGTAAGTTGCTCTGGGATAATGACTCAAATGTAAGTCATTCTTACACCACCTGATGGTGTTGTGTCTACAGACAACTGAGAGATATGATAACATTTATAATGAGAGATCCTGTCTATGAGCATGGATGTTTACCTTTCATGCCATGTCTACAGACAACCGAGAGACATGATAACATTTACAGTATAATGAGAGATACTGTCTATGAGCATGGATGTTTACCTTTCATGTCGTGCATGCTCTCCTCTCTACGACGGTCCAGGTCTTTCCTGTCGTAATTGAGTCTCTTCAAGCACATAATCCCATATTGCAGACTGGCCCTGGTACACACAGTGAATTTTGTATTCCCACATTTTTATGGGTACAATGTCATTGTTGACTGCACAAATGTAATACATATGTCATCACTTGTATGCCTATTTTTTCTTATATTGATATTGAAAGTGTGGCATGGCAGTTCTTAAGAACGGTTGATGTTGCCGTGGTGGCTGGCTGGTTACCATGGTGACTGACCTGTGGAAGCTGTCAACCATCTTGAGGTGTGTGCGGAGGTCTTTCTTGGTGAGGTGGTCCAGCATGCGGGCGTCCACCAGACACTCCATGAAGTAGGATCGGTACTGAGGCAGACCCAGGCTGGGCAGCCACTCATTACCTATCCACTCATGGTTCATATCCCCATACGCCAGAGTCTGTGTGTCAGAAGGGACACAGTTAGTGAGTATGTTTGGCTGAGATTAGATACAATTGAGAGGTCCATCTGTGTACGTGGACTCACCAAAAGAGTAGGCGTGTGTATGCGTGTGTGTGTGTGGTCTGAGACTGTGCTCTCTGTGACATGGTGACAACGCCCCCTGGCTCACGTAACTGTTGTGATAACAACGACCAGTGTTAGTGGGAGGAGATCTCACCTGAGCCCAGCTGCCCTCCTCATTCTCCTGAGTGATGGACAGCGTGGCAGAGACAGGACAGATTGGGTTAGACACACACACACACAGTTAGCTAATGCTAATCACACACACACACACACTAAGTGATCTGAGTCCCATGCACCAATGTAACCGACCATGTACTGAACCCAGGAAAGCCATATGGAGAGATTAATCAACTTTAACACCAGAATTCTGAGACACAATTAATCACAATACGACACAACACAACACGCACAACACAACATAACACAAACAACACAGCACAACACACACAACACAACACAACACAAACAACACAGCACAACACACACAACACAACATAACACAAACAACACAGCACAACACACACAACACAACAACACAGCACAACACACACAACACAACATAACACAAACAACACAGCACAACACACACAACACAACATAACACAAACAACACAGCACAACACACACAACACAACATAACAGACAACCAACATAAATCTACGCACAATAACCCACCAAAACAACAGAGCCTAATATGGTACACCAAAGACATGCTAACCCAGGCACAAACATGCAGGCAGTGTGCATTGTAGGTATAGGAGGCTGGGAAACAGGCATATGTGTAGCACGGCGGGGCAGAGTGTGTATGTGGTATGTGTGTGAGGGGTGTGTGTGTGTGTGTGTGTGTGTGTGTGTGTGTGTGTGGTGGGGAGGGGGCCACCCAGATGGCACTGACCGCTTTAGTGGAGGAAGCCAGGTTCTCCATCTCTTCATGAGTTAACCACACATTTCCGGAGGACTGCGCAGAGAGGGAGAGCACGCACGGGCACACACACAATTACACACACACACACACACACAAAGAAGTGCGCGCACACACACGTACACACGCATACAGTGTCTGTAGTGAGAGGGAGTGTGTCAGGCAGGCAGTATCTGGCACACTGTTGAGAGAGTAGGGTTCCCATTCCACCCCATGCAGCACAGTGGACAGAGTGAAGAGTACTGTCAACTCCAAAAGCACCATCATTACAGGGTCATAGGTGAGAAGTGACAGGTGATCGGCAGTGTGTGTGTATGTACTGTGAGCGGTACAGAGAGGCTGTGTATGTGTGTGTGTGTGTGTGTGTACCGTTCTAGAGGTGAGTGGGGCAGAGGGGCTGGTTAAGGAGACCATCTCCTGGATGGCCAGGCGTAGTTTGAGGCGGTGCAGGGGATTACTGATGCCAATCTCCCTCTGGATCTCTGTGTCAGACAGGGCCGACATGATGGCACCGCTCTTCACGTTGGCACGACACGCTGCCACATACCAGGCAGGCATACCCACCCACAGCTACATTGGTGAGAGAGAGCATCATCTTTAACATCACCATCAATAAGTGCATTTATCTGTAATTAAACACTGTACTAAGGACTGTATTTTAAAGGAATTATTATTATTACCCTAAATTATATCATACGCACATTTATCTATCTATCTATCTATCTATCTATCTATCTATCTATCTATCTATCTATCTATCTATCTATCTATCTATCTATCTATCTATCTATCTATCTATCTATCTATCTATCTATCTATCTATCTATCTATCTATCTATCTATCTATCTATCTATCTATCTATCTATCTATCTATCTATCTATCTATCATCATCATCGTCATCATCTTACACAGTATGACTCTTTAGGGGAATCTGAAGGGTTAGGGATAGGGATAGGGATAGGATAAGGTTGTGGTGGAGGTCAGGGGTTAGAGGTTATACCTCTAGCCAGGAGACCACGGTGGGTCCATCCCACTGGGCAAAGGGCAGTCCTCTCCTCCTGGCCTCCTCTAGCAGCTCATGTCTGACACAGAGACAGGGGAGAGAGAGAAACAGGGGCGAGGGGAGAGAGAGAAAGAGGGAGCGAGACAGAGAGAGAGATAGAGAGAGAGAGATAGCGTGTGAATCAGGCTTTCATTATTTAATTGCTGCAAAGAAACCACTACTAAAGGACACCAATAATAAGAAGAGACTTGCTTGGACCAATGGACATAAGACCGGTGGAAATTTGTCCTTTGGTCTGGAGTCCAAATTTTAGATTTTTGGTTCCAACCTCAACCAAATTTAGATGGTTTGGGATGAGTCGGACCGCAGTGAAGGAAAAGCATCCAACAAGTGCTCAGCATATGTGGGAACTCCTTCAAAAGCATTCCAGGTGAAGCTGGTTGAGAGAATGCCAATAGTGTGCAAAGCTGTCATCAAGGCAAAGGGTGGCTATTTGAAGAATCTCAAATATAGCATATATTTTGATCTATTTAACACTTTTTTGGTTACTACATGATTACATATGTGTTATGTCATAGTTTTGAAGTCTTCACTTTTATTCTACAATTTAAAAAATAGTGGAAAAAAAGAAAAACCCTTGAATGAGTAATATTCCAAACTTTTGACCGGGGGTGTATATATCCCTAACTCATTCCTTACGATGTATGTGTATTTGGGTATATGTTGTGAAACTGTTAGATATTACTTGTTAGATATTACTGCACCGTCGGAGCTAGAAGCACAAGCATTTCGCTACACCCACAATAACATCTGCTAAACACGTGTATGTGACCAATACATTTTGATTTGATTTGATTTGATGAATGTTAGCATGGCCTCTGGGGCACACTAATGCTTTATTCCACTACGGAACAGATTGAGGCCAGGGTTTCACAGCTTCTAAAAAGAGAGAAAGACAGAGTGTGTGTGTGTTTGTGTGTGTGAGAGAGAAATAGACAGAGATCTTACTTCTTCTTCATCCTGCGATCTCTCTCTGCCTGTGTGCCCAGCTTGCCCAGAGTCATGGTGTCTCCGATGCTCATCTCAAAGTCTACTGAGACACACAACACAACAGACATAGCATCACTCACACATACCTGTATACACAGTAGGCTACAGGAGACACATGGAATGGTGAGGCAGGTACAGGTACAGGTGAAGGTACAGGTACAGGTGCAGGTACAGGTGAAGGTACAGGTGCAGGTACAGCTACAGGTGCAGGTACAGGTACAGCTACAGGTGCAGGTGCAGGTACAGGGACAGGTACAGGTACAGGTGTGTTACCTCCCGGCATCAGGGCAGGTAGAGGCTGTCCCTCCCTTCCCAGTGTCCCTCCTCCCTCCATCCTGCCCTTCTCCTTGCTCTTCCCAAACAGACGACCTATAGACGACTTGATGCCCTTCTTCGCTTTACCCCTGTAGAGAGAAATAGAGAGAGTGAGTGAGTGAGTGAGTGAGTGAGTGAGTGAGTGAGTGAGTGAGTGAGTGAGTGAGGGAGGGAGGAAGGGAGGGAGAGAGTCACAAAGTATAAGTGCAATTGAATGAATAAGTGTGTGTATGTAGGGAGGTGGGGTTGTGTGTGTGTGCGTGCGTTTACCCTCGTCCGTCCTCCAGACTGCCAGTGAGCTGGGCGAAGTTGGTCTCCAGTCTCAGACTGCGAGGGGAGGAGGGGGGAGATGTCTCACACTTGATAGTAGCCTTATCCTCACGAGCTTCCACTGGAGACTGAAGGGAGAGAGAGAGGTGAGAAAGCCACTTTTACCTGTGTCAGTAGGCTTCAAATAGGAGCCAACACTTTCTCAGAGAGGCTGTGACAACAGCTTGTCCAGTGGGAATGATCCTGTCCTTCCAATCGCAACCTTGAAAACTGTGTTAATTTCAGTACCTCTCCAAATCAGGGAACTGTACTGCCTCTCTTAGTTTTGTAGATGAAGAGAAAACCAACTTACTGCTATTTTCCTGCGGTGTTTCCTTAAGTCACTAGGCTGTTAGAGACAGGAGTGAGGCACAGACACACCAAAATATAGTTAGAAACAACCAGGTGTTAGACATACAAACAAAACCAGTTACTGGAGTTACTGAAGAGAGAACGCAGAGGCAGCAGTTGAGTGACTTTGTTTCACAATGTAAACATTGTGTGTGAGTACATCAATCCAAACATGCATTCAGGTTAGTCATCTCTGATGGTTGAGTGTGTGTGTGGGTGTGTGCATGTGCATGTTTGCATCTCACCAGGGTCATGATTCCCAGCTGGTGGCTGGCGTTGTGGGTGTTGTGTTTGGGAGTGGAGCGTCCGCTTGTGGGCGGGGACAAGGAGGAGGCCAGGGATTGGGCAGTGGCAGAGGTGGGCATGGTTCGGGGGCGGAGTGTAACGTTGAGTCCGTCCATGCTACCGCTGTTCACACGAGACTCTATCTCATCTGCCCTGAGGTCAGCAGACTCCCTCTCCACCTGAATCATCCTAAACTCCAGAGAGAGTACAGTGGGATGAGGCATGATACACACATCATACACACATAATAACTACATCATACACACATAATAACTACATCATACACACATAATAACTACATCATACACACATAATAACTACATCATACACACATAACAACTACATCATACACACATAACAACTACATCATACACACATAACAACTACATCATACACACATAATAACTACATCATACACACATAATAACTACATCATACACACATAACAACTACATCATACACACATAATAACTACATCATACACACATAATAATTACATCATACACACATAATAACTACATCATACACACATAACAACTACATCATACACACATAATAACTACATCATACACACATAATAACTACATCATACACACATAACAACTACATCATACACACATAATAACTACATCATACACACATAATAACTACATCATACACACATAATAACCAGCAGTATAAAGCATGTTCCATCGGTGTGTGAGTAAAATAATAATGGTGCATTAACTTCACTCTGCCTGGGAGTAACAAAACCCTCAGTAAAGGAGGAAGCCAAGGCTTCAGATTCTGGAAAATGCTGGAGATATTATGGTGGCAGGTATGGAGGGAGATAGTGGGTATTGTGATAGTCCGAGTTGGTGTGTTCTCCTACCTGATCTCCTCATTGATGGCATCTAGCTGCTCCTGCAACATCAGAGCCAGAGTCTGTGCGTCTGATTGGCCGCTGGGTGACAGGAGGACGGAGCTAACATCATCATCTAGGTCTGACTCCGCCTCCATGTCACTACCCAGGAGGTGACTGACGCTGCCACGTAGAGACGAGTAGTCCTGCTCACACACCGCACACACCTGTAGGGTAAATACACAAACACACACACACACTGTTAGACACCGCACACACCATTACGATAGATACACACACACGTTACATACGGAATACACCTGTACGACACACATCAGATTCACACAGTCTGCTAAGATACCCAAACAAATCCACACTCACACCTCATATATTTAAACACTTTATAAACACACATGTTGATAAAGCCATACCACTTACATCACACATACGTACGTCCAAGGTAGCAGGGGTCAGAGAGAGAAGCATTGGTTAGGTGAGAGCTGTATGCAATGAGGGACAAATGCAGTGTGTTAAGCTTCACAACCATCAGCCACATTACTGCCCACATGAGGGCCATCAGATCCTCAGCCATGAGGGAGAGGAGGGGAAGAGAGGAGGAATAGAGTAGACTAGCAAAAGGGAGGAGAGGGGGATATGTGGTGTTTCATGACATAGCTTGGGATGGGCACAGAAATTGGACACACGGGCAAAGGGGAGGGTACCACCACAGGTGTGTGCGTGTGGTGTGTGTGGTGTGTGTGTGTGTTTGTGTATGTGGTTACCTTGTTGGGTTCGTCGCGTAGCGCTGCTAGGCGGCCCTTCTGTGCCCGTCTGATGACAGCAGAGCTGTAGTGTCCATCCTGCCCCTCTACCACTGAGAAACGCAGGTCACTGGCACTGCCCATGTGTGACCTATACACACACACACACACACACACACACACACACACACACACACAGAGAAAACCTGTTCAGTATAGGGTGCTAGTATGGGGCAAGTGTGGGACTAGTGTGTGTGTATAGTGTGTGTTTGTGTGTGTATGTCTGTGTACCGTGGGTGTGATCCATCTCCAAACACTCCGCTCCGGCGTTTCAAGTGGTCGATCTCATTCCGCAGCTTCTCAATCTCACCAATCAGACGCTCCTGATGAAGAAAGGCATTGTGGGATTGAACAACATAGATAGATAGATAGATAGATAGATAGATAGATAGATAGATAGATAGATAGATAGATAGATAGATAGATAGATAGATAGATAGATACTTTATTGATCCCCGAGGGGAAATTTCTTTGTCAAGCCGCTACGAAAAATCACAGGGCAGGTGCAAAATGCCAGAACGAAAATACACAAAAGACAGATACACGATACATAGAGCGGCAGTATGAAAAAGTATAAAAATACAAGAAGTCTGGAGTGCAAAATATTTGAATGGTTAACTATACAGGTCGATGGCAGAGAAATACTTAAATAGCTACATGTGCGTATTATATATGTGAGGGTAATAATAGTTTACTTAATATACAGTCTGGTTAAATGAACAGGTAAGTGAATATTTTGCATGGTTAAATAAAATTGGACATCAATTTCCAATCACAATATTTCTAACAGTTCAACTCTCATCCAAATACATGTGGCTATCCATCATTTGTCTGTCATGTTTGTGCGTGAAAAGTTTAAATGAATAGAACGTTGGATGGATTGGAGGATGTGTGTTGTGTTGTTCATGTGTTGTGTGTTCAGGCCTGACTCACCCTGGTGTGGTGGAACTCCTCCAGCTGTTTCTGGGAGTTCTCCAGATCCTGAATCAGGGAGTTCTGGAACCAACAGGAAGAGGAAAAAACATCCCTGTTCAGCTATAGTTTGGGAATCACTAATCTAGAGGCCTGAGTACTTCATATTTGTGTGTGTGGCGGACCATGCCTTGTCCTCCAGTGCTGCCATGCGTTCTTTAAGGTGAAGCTGCAGTCTCTCATTAGACTCAGTGAGCAGACGGTCCACTGTGTCAGACAAACGCTTGTTATGTTCTTCATTCATCTTCTCTCTCTGACGTGCCTGAGAGAGGGAGGGAGAGACAGAGAAAGAGAGAAAGAGAGAGAGGTTTAAACAAGTTCATGGCTATTGGCACTCACATACAGAAGCACTCCATACACCGAATGAGAGAGAAAGGACGATTTGACAACATTGTATTATGCAGTCAGAGGGAAAACTACCAGCTGTTTCCTCATAGATCTCCTTTAAGTATACTCATGAGCTCACATGCAGAGATAGAAACTAGACATGCGTGAAGTATTCAAATTCTAAATATATCAGCCAATCAGAGCTCTGTGCGGTAGGGGAAATAGGCTGCTGCAGGAAATGTGTGGATTTGGCTCATATTTATAAAGCAAGGCATTGTGAGTGTGTAATGCTCTAAATGTGAAGGATATGTACACTACATGACCAAAAGTATGTGGACAGCTGCTCGTCGAACATCTCATTTCAAAATCATGGGCATTAATATGGAGTTGGTCCCCCCTTTGCCGCTATAAAATACTCTTCTGGGAAGGCTTTTCAGGCTCTTTGCAGACCAGTCAAGTTCTTCCACACCGATCTCGAAAAAACATTTCTGTACAGACCTCGCTTTGTAGATGGGGGCATTGTCATGCTGAAACAGGAAAAGGATTTCCCCAAACTGTTGCCACAAAGTTGGAAGCACAGAATCGTCTAGAATGTCATTTTATGCTGTACCATTAAGATTTCCCTGGAATTGGAATTAAGCGGCCTAGTCCGAACCATGAAAAACAGCCCCAGACCATTATTCCTCCTCCACTATGCATTGGGGCAGGTAGCATTCTCCTGGCATCCGCCAAACCCAGATGGTGAAGCGTGATTCACCACTCCAGAGAATGATTCCACTGCTCCAGAGTCCAATGGCGGCGAGCTTTACACCACTCCAGCCGAAGCTTGGCATTGCGCATGGTGATCTTAGGCTTGTGTGAGGCTGCTCTGCCATGGAAACCAATTTTATGAAGCTCCCGACAAACAGTTCTTGTGCTGACGTTGCTTCCAGAGGCAGTTTGGAACTCGGTAGTGAGTGTTGCAACCGAGGACAGACGATTTTTACGCGATACATGCTTCAGCCGTTGTTGTTCCTAGATGTTTCCACTTCACAATAACAACACTTACAGTTGACCCAGGCAGCTCTAGCAGGGCAGAAATTTGACAAACTGACTTGTTTGAAAGGTACCACATTGAAAGTCACTCAGCTCTCCAGTAAGACCATTCTACTGCCAATGTTTGTCTAAGGATATTGCATGGCTGTGTGCTCGATTTTATACACCTGCCAGCAAGGGGTTTGGCTGATATAACCGAAAACACTCATTGAAGGGGTGTCCACATAATTTTGTATATATAGTGTATATGAGGGTCTTGGGGTGTGTTTGTGTGTGTTTGTGTGTGTGTGAGGAAACATGAAGAGACAATGTCAAGGGGCCAGGCTGATGTGAAGCGCCAGCCTATGCTGTGCTCAGAGAGAGGTCAGAGAAAGCCTGCAGGGCAAGACTACAGTACAACACACGCACACACACACACACACACACACACACACACACACACACACACACACACACACACACACACACACACACACACACACACACACACACACACACACACACACACACACACACACACACACCCTGCCCAGTTCCTGGTTCTTCTCCTCCAATTGTGACTCCAGCTGTCTGAGTCGCTCCTCCACGTTGCCATGTCGCTCCTCGGCCTGCAGGGGGAGACACAGGACCCAACTCAATCAAACCTGCATTCCAGTATTCACACACCAAGCTCTTTTTCACATTGTTAATACCAGATACCTTTCCCTTACAGCTATATACTTTCCTGTTGTCAGAATAACAAGTGTGCATATATTGCTATGGTGGGTTCGATTGACATCCAGCCTCTGTATGTTTAGGACTGTGACTGTGTGTGTTGTTACCTTGGTGAGGGCTGCCACCCTCTGTGCTAACTCTGCCTCCACCTCTGGTAGTGTCTCAGCCTTCCTCAGTGTCTGAGCCAGTCTCTGCTCTGCCAACTCTAACAACTCCTGCAGCTGGCGCACCTTCTCCTCACTCTGACAGAGGTAAAGGGAGAGAGGTAGGAAGAAAGGAAGAAAGAGAGAGGGGGAGGGAGAGAGATAGAGAGGGAGGGAGAGAGAGAGTTGGAGAGCGAGATGATCACACATATTTGAGGTCATACAGATGTTTGGATTCAATGTCATTGGCATAACTTATTATCAGTGGTTACAAAAGCACTGTTTGCTCCATATACACTGAGTGTACAAAACATCAGGAACACCTGCTCTTTCCATGACATAGACAACTGTGGGAAGCATTGGAGTCAACATGGGCCAGCATCCCTGTGGAACGCTTTCGACACCTTGTAGAGTCCATGGCCCGATGAATTGAGGCTGTTCAGAGGGCAAAAGGAGGTGCAACTCAATATGTTTTGTACACTCAGCTAAACTGCACTATAGGTTTGTGTATATATACAAAGCATTCAAGTCTCTTCTATTCATGCTACTTCACACTGTTACTTCTACTTGTCCCTGATACTAACTTGCATGTGTGTGTGTGTGTGATAGATGGAACCTTAGAGACCTGTCTCCGATGATGTCTATAAACTGAACTTGTGTGTGTCCCCTACCTCACCCCGTCCCCTCTTTCTGTGAACCAGCATTGACCCCCTCCACACTCCCCGAGGTGTGTATGTGTTCGTATGTGTCATACATGTCCATGCACAGTCGATGGTGACTTATTCAGCATGTGTGTTACCTGTCGGTGCAGAGAGTCCTTGGTAACCAGTTCGTTCTCCAGTTTGTCGTTGAGGTCGTGGATGTGTGTGGTTTCCCTCTGAGCGGCCAAGTAACGTTTTTCTAATGTTGTAATCCGCTCCTCCATGTCCTCCCTCTGTGCCAGCCCCTACAACAGGCATAATAGTAAGAGAAAAAAAAATACTGTGTGTGTGTTCATACTAGGAAACAGAACAGAGAGCATTGCCTATTCATTTGGACACTGGCGAGTTCTATAGAATCAACAGTGTTAATGTTTATGAATGAGACATATTGAATTCCCCCTTCTCTTTTCCTATCTCCTCAATTACGCTCACCTCTCTCTGTTCCCTCTGTTGTTTGACTGACAGCTCCTCGCTTCGACTCAGGTCTCGGCGAATGTTGGCTAGCTCCGCCTCGAGCTCTGCCACGTGTGCACTGAGCGTGCCCGAACGCTCGCGGCTCTGAGCCAGCTCCTGATTGGTCCGATCCAGAAGCTCCTGCAGCTCCACCGACCGGCTGCCATCGTCATGGGCATCTATGGAACCGTTAGGTAGCCTCTGAAGGGTCACACAAACACCCACACACACACACACACACAAACACACACACATGTTTTTTCAGAGAGAGAGAGAGAGAGAGAAAGAGAGAAAGAAAGAGAGAGAGAGAGAGTTAGACAAAGGGGAGGTGGCATGATGTGATGCTGATGTTGTTTACACTTGAAAGTTTCTTCTGCTGTTGGTCTTAGTGACCCAGAAAGGCACCATTTGTGTGGTGCGTGTCTGTGTGTGTTTGTGTGGTGAGTTGGTGTTGTTTTGATATTTCTCTCTCAGCCCAAAGTAAAATGAATGATGTGGTGTTAATGAGAAGAATCTTCAGGGAGACACATTGAGACAGCGCAGCGGGAAGACCCACTATCACCCCCTCCCTCTCTCCTATTCATCTGTCTTCATACGTACGCACAGACCCACATGTTGCCACTCAGACTCAGTATGACTCCAATTAGTTCCTAGGGCAGCGTTTCCCACACTCGGTCCTCTGGACCCCAAGGGGTATACGTTTTGGTTGATTCCAATGATCAAAGCTTGATGATTAGCTGATTATTTCAATCAGCTGTGTAGTAGTAGGGTACAAAAACTAAACGTGCACACAGGCAGGGCCCCAGGAGCAAGTTTGGGAAACCCTGTACTATGGGTATGTTAGGCAAGGTCTATTTAAACCTCGAAAGCATTCCAGGAGCTGCCAGTAGGTAGGTATACCGGTAGGTATTAAGCTAAGGTTTAGGATGGAGGTAAGGGTTGTGTTGACAGGGCTCTGGGGAAGTGTGGCGCTGTGAAATAGGGGGAATCCGGACAAGACTGCTCTCTCTCTCTCTCTCTCTCTCTCTCTCTCTCTCTCTCTCTCTCTCTCTCTCTCTCTCTCTCTCTCTCTCTCTCTCTCTCTCTCTCTCTCTCTCTCTCTCTCTCTCTCTCTCTCTCTCTCTCTCTCTCTCTCTCTCTCTCTCTCTCTCTCTCTCTCTCTCTCTCTCTCTCTCTCTCTCTCTCTCTCTCTCTCTCTCTCTCTCTCTCTCTCTCAAGTAAAATGAATGATGTGGTGTTAATGAGAAGAATCTTCAGGGAGACACATTGAGGGAGGTCTAGACTAAGTAACTCGCTGCTAAAGAGGCTGCCACCCTGAGTGAGGGGGTGCAACTCAATATGTTTCGTACACTCAGTGTAGACATGCTACTCATATCAGCTGAACAGCTTAGTTCTCTGGTAGGCTTGCAGACTGCACTGTTTTACTGTAGCACTCTTGATCAATGAAATTAACAAATAATTATCTTATTAGGATGATAAAGCATTATCACAGAACCCATACATCCCAGGTAAACTTCCAGCCATGTTTATAATGCTCAATGAATGCTCTGTTCAGAGAATTAGGTCATCTCACCCTCTTGTGGGATTTCTGACCAGGCACAAACTGTCCCCCATGTTTATTACATAAAGCTTCATTATTCCCCGTGGACAGACACAGACAGGGTTACATAACACATGCTCATTTCAGGGAATATTACTAGGAGAGGGAGAGAGTACAGGGCTCTCTGGTAGAGAGACAGAGAGAAAGAGAGAGGAGGGAGACAGACAAACAGACCTTCCAGGTGTGTTTGGATACGTCGTTCCTGTCCAAAGATTCTCCCTCCTTCCTCTGCCTCACAATGGTCAGCTGCAGACACACACACACACACACACACACAGAGGGCAAAGGGTCACCTCTAGGTCAAAGGTGGAGTAGTAGGCGTATAACTGATGCTGGATGCAGGTTTGTCTACACTAGGTTGTGTTTGAGTGCTGGTAGGTAGGCATGTTTTGACTTTAGGCCAGAATTACACAGAATGAAGGAGGAGATCCAAAGCTGCATCACATTGCTCTTCAGCGACTCACACACAGAGACATATGCATATACACACACACACACACACACACACACACACACACACACACACACACACACACACACACACACACACACACACACACACACACACACACACACACACACACACACACACACACACACACACACACACAGACATAAGCATGCACACACACACACAGGCACACACAGACATACGCATGCACACACACACACACACACACACAGATTTATTTTTGTGAAATTTCAGGACTTTAAACCCTAAACCTTTCCCCTAACCCTTAGCTTAACCCTAACCTTAACCCTAATCTTAACCGCAAAAACCTTAAGCCTAACCCGTAAACTTAAAATAGAATTTGAACAAATTCAGGACAAGTTATTGTTTTCCTACCTTGTCAGGACATTTGGGTGAATAGTTAGGACATTGGGGGAAGAAAACAAGTCCACACACACACACACACACACACACACACACACACACACACACACACACACACACACACACACACACACACACACACACACACACACACACACACACACACACACAAACACACCTCTGACCTGAGATGATTAGATGTGATATTGTAGTCCTGGTGAGGCCCTCTGGTCCCTCAGACTGTGTAGGAGTGAGATGGCTCTGCCCCCTCTATCTACCTGTCCTTCCATATCTCTTCATAACTCTCTTGCTCTCTATGTGTCTATTCTAGTCCCTGGCTGCCCTCCCATCGCTCCATACAGGAACATCACAACACCAGGTACACTTCAAACGTTTCTTTAAACTTTTAGTACTGCTTCTGGAATAATTTGAGAAAGCAAATAAAATATGTTTTCCTGACGATATTGTGGCCATTAAAATTCTTATTTCAAACACTTATTTCAAACTCTGCATTTCTATTTTTAAATTTTATAATTGATTATTTTCTATCCTATTCTGTTCCATTCTATTCTTTTCTATTCTATTATTTTCTATTCTATTATTTTCTATTGTTTTATATTCTATTATTTTATATTATATGCAGGCTCCAGTGAGTTGGGGGGACAGTAGGTGAAAGGTGCAACACACAGTACAGGACCAGAAAATGAACCTAACAAATTATTACTTTGGATCCCAATTGGGTTTTCCTGCGCACAGCACAGCTTGTACTGAATATTTTGTCTCATTTGCCTTTGCAGTGGATTCTTGTTGAACAGATGAGGACAGGAGAAAGGGGGAGAGAGAAAGATAGAGGGAAAAAGTTATTGAATGAATGAGTAAGATACATTTTAACAGAAAGAGAGTGTTGGTTCTGTGTGTGTGCTTAAGAGAGCAAGAGAGAGAGAGAACAGAAGAGAGGGAGAGAGAGAGAGAAAGAGAGAGAACAGAAGAGAGGGAGAGAGAGAGGAAGAGAGAGAGAGAACAGAAGAGAGGGAGAGAGAGAGAACAGAAGAGAGAGAGAGAGAGAGAGAGAGAGAGAGAGAGAGCAGAAGAGACAGTCCCTTGGTTGCGTGTTGGTCGTCCAGAATAGCCAACAGACTGGGGGCATCAGCAGATGGCAGGTGGGGACAGGAAAGATATTATACACACACACACACACACACACACACCTCCTGAGTTGTGGCTGATAACTGTCCCTCCAGTGTAGTAACTCTCTCAAGAGCCACCCGTAGCCTCTCACGCACCTGTAAGACACAACCACAGTTAGTTTGGGTTGGAATAAAAGCCTGGTTTTCAGAGAGATAAAGGTACACACACACCTTCTCGTCCAGGGCTTTGTGGTGTTCGAACAGGGACTTGAGGGCCTTGAGGACCTCCACCTCGCTGGAGACCCCAGAGGGAGGAGGAGCTTGTCTCTTCACCACAGTCATTCTCAGACTGCGCTCGTGACGAGACACCAGACACTCCAGGTGCTCCAAGAGAAGCTAGAACAGAGACATCACACATGTTATACAGACGTTAAACACTCAGTAACGCAGGCACACACTCTTACCCTGGTGTTGTTCCTCTCAGCTTTCAGTTCAGATATCTCCTCTTCTTTCTCCAGTAGCTGTTCCCGACACACGTTCAGCTCCTTGGTCAGAGTGGCAAACTCCTGAAAAACAAACACAAGATAAGATTGATGATTTCACATTTTCTAAAGAATCTGGGACATAAAAATATCATGCATTGCTGCAGAGCATCAGTAGTTCACAGACAGCGCTTGTAGAACCTTTCACATTCACATCCCACACCATTTCACCTGCACCACAGGCCCACACCATTTCACCTGCACCACAGGCCCACACCATTTCACCTGCACCACAGGCCCACACCATTTCACCTGCAACACCCGCCCCACCATTTTTCACCTGAAACACCCGCCCCACCATTTCACCTGCACCACACCAGGCAGATACTGTATATTCTATCACCACTTTACTTGGGGTATTTCTGTCCAATCACCAGGATCCTCTCCTCTAAACAGCACAGCTCATCCCGATGTCAGTCAGAACCTGACAAAGTGTATCAGTTGCGAGATTAACAGATGAATACATACTATACGCGCAGGGGGAAATAATGATATTACATGACATAAAATAGGAGCAGTCACACATACACTAGTCTTTTAAAACCCACCTCTGTTCTCTAATATTGGTTCGTGTTACTTAGGGGATAGGGCTGAGAGAGAAGGGGATTGTGTGTGTGTGTGTATTACTGCATGTCTTGTTGGCAGCTCCCTGGCTCTCCAATACCCTGCAGCTTTTAATACTCAGACACGCAGACACACACACATAGATAAAGACACGCTCACACACACACACACACACACACACACACACACACACACACACACACACACACACACACACACACACACACACACAGATAGATGCACGGACACACACACAGATACAGAGAGAGAAACATGCAGTGTGGTGGGTCTCTAGGCTGGGTGGGCCTTGTAGCAGTGAGAGTGCAGTCTTGCGCTATGAGTTAGCGCTACACTTCCCCAGAGTCTGGCGTTATGAGTTTGGAGAAGCCCTCAGTACTAAAACCAATCAACATAGCTGCTCCTCTCAGCCTACGTGGGCTAGGCCACATACACACACACAAAATGTGACAAAGACAAGTGTCTGTGCTCCTGCCTCTATAATGACTATTCTCTGTTCTGTCCTGAGTCACTGGGTTTGGATTTCCCATGAACACACAAACACAAACACCCCACATACACACACTGAGTATGGTTTTCAGATTACCCTGGCTGGTAGCGCAGAGAAGAAAAGTAGAGGAGGAGTGAGGAAAAGAAGAAGGAAAGGGAGAGGAAAGGGAGAGGATAGGGGAAAATGGGTCAGTGCGTTCATTTAGCCATTTTTTTCCACAGGGCAAAGCAATAGACAGGAGGCCAGTTGAAACCCACAAACAGATGTTTCATCTCACTGTCTCTCACTGTCTATTTCAATCAGAGCAAAAGCCTCAACACCCCCCTCTACCTCTCCTCCCCTCCTGGCCCTCCTCCCTGCCCCCCTACACATCATCCTTTTAGCTGCTCCCTCTCTCCTCTCCTCCCTCAGTCCTCGCCTCCCTCTGTCCCTGTCAGATTCTCTGTCACGTCAGGAAAAAGCAATTGGGAGAAACATGGATTCATAAACGCTTGAGAATAAACAAAAGGGGATTGATCAGAGATGAGTGTTGTTCATTCCCCCTCCTCTCTTTATCTATCATCCTTTCACAGAGAATAATCAACCAACATCATGGCTTTGTACTTGAGCTGTAATTATGAGTGTGTCGAGTGATGTCATGGTGCCCCCCACTGAGGGTAAAGCAGCAGTAAGACAAGTTAATAAAAGATCCAGACGGCTTAAGTGCTTGTTGTGGTTCCAAGGACCATGGTTAACCCTGAGTGAACTGGAGCAGTACTCAGGACTGATGGGAAATGAAGTTCCAAGTGTTTCATGTTGGTTATTCTATGACAGGTTTTGAGTAGGAATGGCTCACACAGAGGACAAATACTGCTGCTATCTCTCTCTGTGTCTCCATCTCTCCAATACACACTCAAAAGCTACATATTGAAGCTGTAAAATCTTCTGGAAGTCCAGAAAAGGCCATTTTGTCTGCCACAAACCACAATCCGATGTGTGAGTGTGTTGGTATTTCTGAGTTAGACTGTGAGCCGTTGCCAAGCAATGCTGAGCTCAGACATTGTAAAGGGATTTCTCTCCTTTGCTTTCCTTTTGGGATTAAGGGATGAAAGCAATATGCTGGACTGAAAAGTGTGTGTGTGTGTGATGTGTGTGTGTGTGTTTCTCGTTTTCTGTGTGTGTATGTAGGCAGTGGTTCTCAAACCTTTTACATTTTTTCTCACAACCCGGCTTGTGGGAAGTGACAAAGAGCTCTTACAGGACCAGGGCACAAATAATAATAATCTTGCTATTTTTTTAGCCATCTTACATATAAAACCTTTTTTGTTCATCAACAATTTTGAATAACTCTTATTTAACTACGCAATTCAGTTAAGAACAAATTGTTATTTACAATGACGGCCTACCGGGGAGCAGTGTGTTAACTGCCTTGTTCAGGGGCAGAACAATAGTTTATTTACATTGCCAGCTCGGAGATTCAATCCAGCAACCTTTCGGTAACTGGCCCAACACCCTAACCATTAGACTACCTGCTGCCCCAAGGTTAATGAGAAGGGTGTGCTTGAAAGGATGCACATAACTCTGCAATGTTGGGTTGTATTGTAGAGAGTCTCAGTCTTAAATCATTTTCCACACACAGTCTGTGCCTGGCACTTAAGGAATGAAACACTAGTCACTTTAATAATGTTTCTGTATCTTGCACTACTCATCTCATATGTCTAACTGTACACTATACTATTCTCGGTATCTTAGTCACCTAATTGTGTTTACATACTGCATAACCAATCTCTTATGTGTATATTGTATACTTTAAAGCTTACTATTCCACTGGATCTTAGTCCAATGCGGCCCTGGCATATGTATATATTCTTAATCCTTTTTTACTTAGATTTATGTGTGTTATATGTTGTGAAACTGTTAGACATTATTATTAGATAGTACTGCACTGTCGGAGCTAGAAGCACAAGCATTTCACTACACTCGCAATAACCTCTGCTAACCATGTGTATGTGACCAATAAAATGCGATTTGATTTGTATTTAGTTTTCATGCTAGTGAGGCCCGAGAATCCACTCTCACATAGGTACGTGGTTGCAAAGGGCATCAGTGTCTTAACAGCACGATTTGCCAAGGCAGGATACTCTGAGCGCAGCCCTATCCAGAAATCTGTCAGTGGCTTCTGATTCAATTCAATTTTCACAGAACCGCTTGTTGCAATTTCGATGAGGCTATCTTGTTCAGATATCGGTAAGTGAACTGGATGCAGGGCATGAAAGGGATACTGAATCCAGTTGTTTGTGTCGTCCGTTTCGGGAATGTACCTGCGTAATTGCGCACCCAGCTCACTCAGGTGCTTCGCTATATAACATTTGATATTGTCCATAAGCTTGAGTTAATTTACACACAAAAATCATACAATGATGGAAAGACCTGTGTGCTGTCCTTGTTAATGCATACAGAGAAGAGCTCCAACTTCTTAATCATAGCCTCAACTTTGTCCCGCACATTGAATATAGTTGCGGAGAGTCCCTGTAATCCTAGATTCAGATCATTCACCCAGATAGGCCAGTCGTGTAAGAAACTCATCATCATGCAAGCGGTCAGACAAGTGAAAATGATGGTCAGTAAAGCGTTACATGGTCGCTGCCAATATCACTGCATAATGCAGAAAATACACGAGAGTTCAGGGGCCTTGCTTTAACAAAGTTAACCATTTTCACTGTAGTGTCCAAAATGTCTTTCAAGCTGTCAGGCATTCCCTTGGCAGCAATAGCCTCTCGGTGGATCCTACAGTGTACCCAAGTGGCGTCGGGAGCAACTTCTTGCACGTGTGTTACCACTCCACTATGTCTCCCTGTCATGGCTTTTGCGCCATCAGTACAGATACCAACACATCTTGACCACCAAAGTCCATTTGATGTCACAAAGCTGTCCAGTACTTTAAAAATATAATTTCCTGTTGTCCTGGTTTCCAGTGGTTTGCAGAAGAGGATGTAACGGAAATATACCCGGAGCTGTGCCAGGCCCGCCAAGTCTGTTGACCCATCCAGCTGTAACGCATAGAATTCACTGGCTTGTATGCGAAGCAGTAATTGTTTCAAAACATCTCCTGCCATGTTACTGATGCGTTGTGAATGAAGGCATTGGTTGTACAGTTTTTTTTTACCTTTATCCCCCAGCATTGTCCCAGCCATATCCACGGCAGCAGGAAGAATGAGGTCCTCCACAATAGTATGGGGCTTGCCTGTCCTAGCCACTTGGCAGCTCACCATATAAGACACCTCTAGCCCCTTCTTATTAATGATATCTGTTGCTTTTATACATGTCTTACTACTCGAAAGTCATCTTAATTCTTAATATTTTTCAAATTGGCATGTTTAGTTTCATAATGTCTGCGCAAGAGTGAAGGTTTCATTGAGTTGTGAGATTGTACTTTTGCAATGTATAGCACCGTTGGAAAATCTAAATGGACTGTTTGAAAATGTGAAGAAATAACAAATAAATAAAATAAAAAAAGTTTGAACATTTGTATTTGGCGTACCCCTGACGGCATGTACCCCAGTTTGGGAATACCTGCTCTAAGGAAATAAACTCTAGATTCCACATCGAACAAACAACAAAACACACACACACACACACACACATTATCAACACACAAGTACACACTCACTATATTTTAGAGCCATCAGATTCATTTTAGAACAGTCAGTCAAACACATCTAGTTACTGTCTCTAAAGCTCAGAGAGAATGACTTTCAGTGCGTGTGGGCATGTGTGTACTGCAGAAATAGAATAAACACACTTGTATTAGAAGTGTGTGTAAATGTGTGTTAGGTTTGTTCAAGGGATGTTTAACAGTTTTAGCCTATGTCATACACTTAGGCATTTAAATTTAGCCAAACACTAAGACAAGCAAGTGACACAACCCCTTTTACAACAACCGAACACACTGTATCTGTCTGTGTGTGTGTGTGTGTGTGTGTGTGTGTGTGTGTGTCTGTGTGTGTGTGTGTGTGTGTGTGTGCGTGTGTGTGTGCACCTCCAGTCGCTATTATAGACAGGATAAGAGAATTGGCTAATCTTGTCGTGGTGTAATTGACTTGTATACCCCTGTGTGTTTGTCTATGTGTGTTTGTGCATGTGCATGTGTTTAGTGTCTCAGTCCTCCTGGGATTGGTGGAAAAATATTGAACACTACACTTCCTGGACCAATCACATTAGAAGAAAGTGTGCTGGAACTGTCAATCACAATAAAGACCAGCCTCAGGAGGGACTTACACATTGTTCTCTTGTTCTAATTGCTCCACAATTAGCACTTTTCTTCAATTTTCAAACCCTAGCACCAGGATTGGTAATGTCTTATATGAGCTCGCTTGCGCTGAGGTGGGAGGGTTGGCAATATCTGAGGTGTGTTCTTAAAAACGTATGCCAAAGTGCCAATTTCAGTATTCGCTGGTCATGATATACTGTATAAACAGCGACTTCTCCTAAAAAGCAACTCATCCCTTTGTAAACGGCCTATGTGTCATTGATATGAGTCAGAAACATTTATTATATTGTCAAAATGTACTCCAAAGTGTAAATAGGATAATTTGGTCAAAACGTCAGTCTCATCTAAAATGGAGTTTAGAACCTCAGTGCGTCCTCACAAGGAGTAAATGAAGGTTGGGTTTGAATTATAATTATGTAAACAAATGATGCCCCCTTTTGCCAAGCTCTACGTGCAAATAGCTTCCCTTCATTGAGGGGTGTTTTACTTACTTTATTTTGGAACTGGGTTGCCTCCCGGGTGTGAGCCAGGTGCCCCGTTCAAAGCCCATGTCGAAGTCGGCTCAAAACTAAAGTGACGCAATTAGCACGTGAGTAGGATTCTGTGTGAACCAGAGAAGTGTAGAGGGCTGCCTTAATCGACATCCATGTCTTCGGCGCCCGGGGAATAGTGGTTTAACTGCCATGCTCAGAACGACAGTTTTTTCCTTGTCATCTTGATAACTCGATCCAACAACCTTTCGGTTACTGGTCCTACGCTCCTACCCGCCAGGTCTGGCATTATTCCCACATTCAAGGAGCTTTCTGTTTTGATTTGGGTTATTTTGCCTAAAAACATTTAGGCCTACCTACAGTATATATATATAAAATACCAAAAATCTGCATCTCTGCCCAGTCTGGCAAGAGTGGCCAAAAGAGTGTTTAGCATCCTCAGTGGCTCTGCAAGTGTGGAGAGGATATTCTCCGCTGCTGGTCGGCTCTCCAGGCACCATCGCATGAGCCTGAAACAATAGACTGGCCAAACTCGTGTTTCTAAAACAGAATTGTAAAAGGCACAAATTTTTCATTGAATTTGTATTTAGTTCTAAGTAAGCCACAGCCTATATGCGCATTGTATAGACTATAATGATTTAATAAAACAAAATGTTGTTCAAATGCTGCACGCTTTATGTCCCTAACAGCCTCGTGTCGCACTAGCAAATGCTTTACATTGTCTTTCTTTGAGGCTATAGCCTTGAAATAATTGAAATAATACATCCTAAATAACTAATTTACGTTCCTTCTTAGGCTGCCTGTCTGGCTCTTGACCTATTTAGAGTGTGTACAGTGGGGAGAACAAGTATTTGATACACTGCCGATTTTGCAGGTTTTCCCACTTACAAAGCATGTAGAAGTCTGTAATTTTTATCATAGGTACTCTTCAACTGTGAGTGACGGAATCTAAAACAAAAATCCAGAAAATAACATTGTATGATTTTTAAGTAATTCATTTGCATTTTATTGAATTCCGTCTCTCACAGTTGAAGTGTACCTATGATAAAAATTACAGACCTCTTCATGCTTTGTAAGTAGGAAAACCTGCAAAATCGGCAGTGTATCAAATACTCCCCACTGTATATGCTGTTTAATATTACAACTAGCCTATTTGAAATTTGTTCGCTTCTTACATTCACCTTTTCATGTTTATTCAAATTATTTTAATTAAAATCCATATGGATTGGTTTCAATAGGTCCAGGTAGTCACAAAAATAGATGGGTGTTGGTTAAAATGTTTTTTTTTTCTGGTTTTTAGCGGAGCGGTAGAAAAGGACATGGAGGGTGCGTCGCTCCATGAGCGATTAGCGGGATTTCCAACTGCTAAACCTCGCTCACCGCTTTTTCCCGTTAGACCGGTGCACCGCGGCTCAGCATATTCGAATCCGCCATTTGAATGGGGATCCGGTGTGCAACGACCAGTGGTGGTGAGTAAAACCAGATATATAATTACCTCTCCGGTAAAACTTAGCTAACAACATTAAAGAACGTTATTGCTGGCTGGTTATGTAGGTAGCTGTCTTTTGATAAAGCGCGACAGGATAGCGAACGTTAGTGTTTACCTCATTACAACTTAGTTAGGTCATAGCTCATACTAATGTATTGTGTATTGTCTAGATACTGCTGGTTATGTAACATTTGATAGGCAAGCTAGCTAGCTAACTTTAGACTACAAGTCAGATTTGCAAGTTAGTTCGTAGGTCATACAAGTGTATTCTGTTTTGTATAGGTCAAAATGAAATAAATGGATGCAGATATGGTGGTAACTAACTCATGTCTGACTAATAGAGTGAACTAGGAACAACCAACACCAACGGCATCACCATACTAAATCTAATCCAATTTGGAGCTACAGTCAGTCTACTTAATCTGTCAAGAATAAAATTAGGGTTTCTACTGTTACCACAGCCAAATTTGTCTATATCGTAAAAATTCATGAAAACAACAGAAATTGTAGAAATAGACAGCCTGTATGACTTTGTGGCTCTGGCAACTAGTGACAACCTAGAATTAGCTTGACCTGAGTTACTGCCCTGATGACACAGATGGCTTCATCAACAACGGTAATGTGTCATGTGAAAAGTTGTATTAAAAAATACCCGGTTTGATAAACTAGTAGGTTAATTACCCAGCCAAGCAGATACATAGTCATGTTGGATGTGAATTGTATTAAGCTTTGTCCTTTATTTATAACAAAATGCAATTTACCACTTGGCTGTCTATTGTATCACCCTGTCACAGGCCCTCCCAGTCAACACCACTTCATAAGATGAGGAAGTACATTGTTTATGAGGATTGCCTGCTGCAGTTGTTCGAGAGATATCCAGTTTGCAGCCGAACATAGAGAAGACCAGCAAGGGGACCCTCAGCATCACGCAGACATGCCCTCGCTATGAGCATTCCTATAAATGGAACAGGGAGGACACTTTTTTTTTTATCTCTCAGGTTGGTGACATTTGACCTGGTCAAAGGACAAAACAGTTTATAGTTTTGTCCCAATTCACCTTCATAACCTAGCCTGGTGGAACCAGCCTCATCGCTGCATTATCTATTTCATTTGACATATCATGATATCTGAAGTGAAATAGAAAGGTGAATGCAGTGATCAGGTTGGTTACACCCTGCTAACCATAACCACCATTGATAATGTAATCAGTGCTCTGTGTGTGTGTGTGTGTGTGTGTGTGTGTGTGTGTGTGTGTGTGTGTGTGTAACCGACCAGTATCTTTGATGAGGCGCCAGGAAGCTGATCTATGCTGTCATGCCCATCAATGGGGCGCTGGAAAAGACCTTACCTCCAGCCTCACCACTTGCCTGTTCAAAAGTTTAACATTGTATATGATTATTTGTCAGATATTACCTATTCTAACTGGCATTGGTAATAGAACAGTCAATATGTGTGTATGTGTTCACAGATGCATCTATGGAACCAGCCCTTGGAGACTTGCAAGATGATGTGATGGAGTCCTGACTCTGACCAACAGACAGGCTTGACACTGATATATCTAAATGGAGCGAGACCTGGCAGTCTGCATAAAAATGTTACAAGACACAACTTTCCCTTGTATTGTCTTTCTATATTATTGAGATGATGGTATCAGTCAATATGGGGAGGGAGAAATCCTGTGTATTCTGCACCAGGATCAGGAAATTCCTTTTATATATATATAAATATACAGTATCTTTATCGGCTGGGAATGGAAATGAAAAGTGAAAGATGCACATTGTTACATTAGCAGAACACTGCTTCTATGGTATTATGTAAAGGGACGTTTGTTCTACATGGACCTGTTACTATATTTGAAAGTTATCAAACACTTAGTTTAGAATTTCCACATAAATTCAACAATTGCATTCTTCTCATGTTACTCTGTAGGCTACTGACTATTCAAAGCTTCCTCTGGCATCTCACCATACTGCTATCTGCTTGTAGTTATTGAACTCAACCTGCTGGAGGTTTATTTGTTGTGATTGAGTGGTGGAAAACAATTCTTGAGGAGCCAGCTAAAAAAATCGTCATGGCTAGAAAGGGTCCAGCTTTTGTCATATGAATGTCAAAAGTTAGATTTGTTGTTGCATTTTACCTAACCCCAACCATTTTCCTAACCTTAACCTAAATCTGACTTTAATTTGACAATGCTGGACCCCCTCTAGCCAAATCAGCGTGTACTGTTCCCCTTAAGTCCAACGGAAAGCTGGTCTTAGCGGTAATGCGGTTGGTTATGGCATGATTTGACAGCGGAAGCGCAGCTTATCCAGCCGTGAGGCACAGTGCCCATATGCACATGGAACAAGAGATATGTGCTTTTTCTGCCCGTAAACCACATATTTAGAAACATAAAAAACATGTTTTTTTCCCCCATTTCGTTTAATTTGATTAAAAACCAAGCATAGCCTCCCCTCCTTTCAATGAAGGATGTTTTTTTGTCATGCCCAATGCATTCGCCAACTAGTCAAGACTTTCGATAACATAAAAAAAAATCTTAATCACCAAAGCTTTATTAATTAAAAGTTTGGCAGCAGCAAATCAGTCAGCGGACACCCCTTTTTATCTATGTAGGTGTAACGAATGCCCCGCGCAATGGTCTAGAGACCATTTAAATGGTCTAGACCGGCTATTCCCAAACTGGGGTACGTGCAATGCCGTCGGGGGTACGCCAAATAAAAATGAGATTCACATTTTCAAACAGTCCATTTTGATTTTCCAACGAGGCTATACATTTGGGTGAAGTTTTTTTCTCGCCTGCGTAGCCTCGTTTCACTGCCAAAAATAAAATTAAACCATCTAGTGTTCAGCGAAATAACACAATATCAAATACAGGTAGTCTAGTCAAATAATTAACATCCAATCACATGAACCGTTACTGGGAATTACACAAACGGTCTGTATGTAGCCAAACATAGCTGCTGCTCATTCCGTTTCGAAAAATAGATAAATGGTTTAAAAAAGAAGGCCCGCGTTCATAGAGACACATACCAGCTCTACTGGTAATACTGCTACACCTGTCGACAACACAAGTTGTTCTGCTTCCACGAGCACATCCAATGCTAGCATCAGTAATTCTACATTTGTTGCTAGCCCAGCTAGCATGGACACTGACAGTTGTGAATCTGATGCAGCCGAAGAGCTACTGCCCCCTTACCCGGGAAAGCACTGAACAACAGACAGGGACGTTGGACCATCGAAGAGGCGCAAATATGATGAGAACTACATTGTTTTGGGGTTCACTTATATTGGGAGTAGTGCCTTTCCTCAGTCACAGTGTGTTATACTGTACATATTATGACAATGTGACTTTTAAGCATATCATCTTTGGCACATAATTGCCATTGCCATAAAACCTCCCTTACCATGTGATGTGTGTTTAAATAATCTCTCTATGCACACCTGTCAGTGTATCAGATAAAGGAGCTTGTATTGTTCTTAACTAACACCTAGCTGAAACAGCCTGGTCTCCCCCCAGACACCTCACTTTAGATAAAGCTTTCTTAATCTGTCTTAAAGTGTGCTTCAGTTCCCACTTACCCAGCTGTCTGAACCAGGAATATTTATTAGCTTCTCTCCATACAGTGTCTCTCTCTCTGACTGTCCTCCTCTCTGCCTGTCAATAGGATTGCTGGGTATTTTCAGACTATTTTCTTTGTTTCTCAGTCTGTGTGGTAGCTTTTCTGTGGTGCTGTTGTTACAGTATAGTATGCTTCAGTTAATACCTATCCTGTTACTCTCAAGTGTGCTGCTGTTATTGGCCTTCTAGTCTAATTTGTTTGAGTCATGATGCTGAATGTTCATTCATCATTTCACTGAGCCTGACTGTCACGGACGTGAAGCTTTATTACAAGCTGTGTGTTCACTGAGGACTGTTGTTATTCAGTCTTTCATACAGTGAAGAAACACTTGAAGCAGAGTTCTGCATTCACTTTATAAAGAGATTCCTACTGTCAGTTCTTCTCACATGGTTCTTCTCTCCATTTGAATTCTACTCCCAGAGTTGTAGAGTCAGTAGTTGTGGTCTGTGATATGAATATCATTATGTCAGTAATCGTTGTGCCTGAGGAGCTGAGGAGTGCTGCGGTCAGCTTCCCCTGTGAGGGAGGCCCATGGAGTTGTCACACTGGGAGAGAGCCACCATGCTGTGTGTGTGAAAGTTTTTATGCTATGTCAGACACTTCCTACTTTCCTAATGATGTGTTGTCATGGCAATGACAGATGTGTGCAGGCAGGCGCTGCGGTTGACGATTAGTCACAGCCAATCAGAAGCCAACATCAGGGAAAGGTGTCGCCGCCAAGTGTCACAGTTCTTGTGTGTGTTGGAATATCAGTGTGAGTGTGTGTGCATATAGTCAAAAAGGGTCAATGCAGATAGTCCAGGTAGCTATTTGGTTAACCATTTAGCAGCCTTATGGCTTGGGGGTAGAAGCTGTTCAGGATCTTTTTGACTATGACTTGGATGGCATTCCTCTGACAGCGCCTGGTGTTGAGGTCCTGGAAGGCAGGGAGTTCGACCCCAGTGATGTACTGGGCCGTACTCACTACTCTCTGTAGTGCCTTGCAGTTGTTTTGGAACAAACAGCTGACTGAAGACGGGACAGCCAGGCATTCGTGCGGTTGATTCCGTTACTGCGGTAACATGGACTCTTAACAATGTGATGAAACTTTGTTGTTCCTTGCTGAAACAAACAAGGTGTTGTAGCAAACAAGTCTTCAGTTGCCTAGGCAACACCCCCCACAATGCAGCAGCACACATAGAAATACAATTAATAGAACAGGCTTGGAACCTCTAACCCTGGATATTTCATTATATTTCTATAGCGGCTCATGCAGTCAGGAGTGGAGAGGAGAAAATGTGCATCTAAAAAATGTGGCTGTCATCCAAAACTCCATGACCATCACAGCCCTGTGCGTGTATTTGTTTGTGTGTGTGTGTTTTCCATCACAGAGGACTTCTATGGCATGTTACAAAATCATTTGGGGGAGTGTTGGTTGGAGCCACGAATTCATTGTGCTTTTTTTCCAACAATCCATGTTTCATAAAAACTGGAGGCCTCTGTTTTTACTGTTTGGACTATAATACGTTCTCAAAGAGCCTTGCAGACAAGGAGTCATGCCATGCCCGTCATTCACAAGAACTGAACATATTGCATACCAGGATGCTTGATTAAAGGCAATCTGTTTCTTATACATGATGTGTCTGATTCATCATTATCAACCTCCACCACCCCCCCACCCCCTCGCTCACTCTCCCTCTTCCTCTACAATCTTTCTCGCTCTCTCTCTCTTTTTCTCTCTCTGCAGTGGTAGAGTTTCTCAGCCCTGATATCTGACTCTCCTTAAGCAAACAGTCATTCTGTGCTCCCCATCTCTTTCTCTCCTCCTGTCATCCTTCCTCCATCCCTTTATTCTTTGCTAATTTCACCCTAAGGACTCTATTTTAACAAACCTAACGTAATGGTATCTAAGCACTGGCGGTAGCGCTATAGGTCCAGGGTTGTGTCATAAATATTTTGTTATATTTTCACAGCCATTATTATGAGCGCAATAGCTAGCGGTAGTGTGAAAGAGCTGGGTTTTGATGAATAAACAAGTTGTAGGTGTGATGAGGGCTTGGCCAAACAACGCGTCCCCTGGCTTAATACTGCATGCGTTTGTCTCGAGCTCTGTAGGTTATTTACTGTCTTTTCAACTCCAATTGGAGTAAGGAATATTCTCTTCCTAGTCCATTGTGGATTGATACTACAGTTTATTAAATGGCATAGACTACAGTAATGAGTGATTGCAAGAGTACAAAAAAACATCCAGTGTTTTCTCAATATGTTTGGAGTGTTGACAGTCAACATTGTGGTAATTGGCTTCAACTAGTCTAGGCCTTTATGCGTCGCACTTCTCAAATAAAAAATACTATGCGCCCACCCGTAAATTGTATTGCGTGAGGCACGGTGTCAATAAGCAAGCTATAGCCTAGGCCTACTGTTGGTATGGCGTTATAGGACTGAACATTTTGAATAGCCTACAGTATGTTTGGAGGATTGCGTCTTTGGTAACCGGACAAGATGCGCTATTTGGAAATGGGGATGTTAGTTTACTTTTAATCCGCCTATATGTATGTTTCAAGACATGGCATATGAGGGTGTGGTTCAATAATATTATTTCCGTCACTTATACTGAAGAATCTATTAGTTAAATACTTGAAGTCAAATGATACTCTAAATGTTCAACTTTTTAAATATTGAAAGAAATCTGGCTATAGACATAACAAATATACCACAATCTGAAGCCATATGGGGCAGAGTCCTGCAAGTTGGCTGAAACTAATGGCTGATGTTGGGTTTTTTCTTTACTAGTCTTTTTCTGTTTTGACTGTTGTGCAATAAGTCCTTGCCTAGTCATGTTGAGTCTTGTGGATCTATGTATGTCTAAATGTTTAATTCATTGTGGGAAAACTAAATAAAAGATCGTACAAAAAAGGAAATGGGGAAGGATAGAAGCCAAATGGAGTGAATTGTAAGTAATGCAAACACATGTCGGCAAAAGCCTCACGACTCGTAAATGGTCTAGACCTATGGTTCCCAAACTTTTTATATTCCTGTACCCCTTCAAACATTTAACTTCCAGTTTTTTGCCACCATTGTAAGCCTGCCACACACACACACACACACACACACACACACACACACACACACATACACTATACAATACATTTACTAAACCTAGGAATGAGTGTGAGTTTTTGTCACAACCTGGCTCGTGGGAAGTGACAAAGAGGTCTTATAGGACCAGGGCACAAATAATAATATAATAATAGTCAATAATTTTGCTCTTTATTTAGCCATCTTACATATAAAACCTTATTTGTTCATCAAAATGTGTGAATAACTCACCACAGGTTAATGAGAAGGGTGTGCTTGAAAGGATGCACATAACTCTGCAATGTTGGGTTGTATTGTAGAGAGTCTGTCTTAAATCATTTTCCACCACAGTATGTGCCTGTATTTATTTTTCATGCTAGTGAGGGCCGAGAATCCACTCTCACATAGGTGCGTGGTTGCAAAGGGCATCAGCGTCAATACATTTGCACATACAGTTGAAGTCGTAAGTTTACATACACCTTAGCCAAATACATTTACACTCAGTTTTTCACAATTCCTGACATAATCCTAGAGGTCAGGGCTTTGTGATGGCCACTCCAATACCTTGACTTTGTTGTCCTTAAACCATTTTGCCACAACTTTGGAAGTATGCTTGGGGTCATTGTCCATTTGGAAGACCCATTTGCGACCAAGCTTTAACTTCCTGACTGATGTCTTGAGATGTTGCTTCAATATATCCACATACTTTTCCTTCCTCATGATGCCATCTATTTTGTGAAGTGCACCAGTCTCTCCTGCAACAAAGCACCCACACAACATGATGCTGCTGGGATGGTGTTCTTCGGCTTGCAAGCCTCCCCCTTTTCCCTCCAAACATATGAATGGTCATTATGGCCGAACAGTTCTATTTTTGTTTTATCAGACCAGAGGACATTTCTCCAAATAGTACAATCCTTGTCCCCATGTGCAGTTGCAAACCGTAGTCTGTTTTTCTTATGGCGGTTTTGTAGCAGTGGCTTCTTCCTTGCTGAGCGGCCTTACAGGTTATGTCGATATAGGATTCGCTTTACTGTGGATATAGATACATTTGTACCTGTTTCCTCCAGCATCTTCACAAGGTCCTTTGCTGTTGTTCTGGGATTGATTTGCACTTTTCGCACCATCTCTAGGAGACAGAACACGTCCCTTCCTGAGCGGTATGACAGCTGCGTGGTCCTATGGTGTTTATACTTGCATACTATTATTTGTAAAGATGAACGTGGTACCTTCAGGCATTTGGAAATTGCTCCCAAGGATGAACCAGACTTGTGGAGGTCTACCAATATTTTTCTGAGGTCTTGGCTGATTTCTTTTGATTTTCCCATGATGTCGAGCAAAGAGGCACTGAGTTTGAAGGTAGGCCTTGAAATACATCCACAGGTACACCTCCAATTGACTCAAATGATGTCAATTAGCCAATCAGAAGCTTCTAAAGGAATTTTCCAAGCTGTTTAAAGGCACAGTCAACTTGGTGTATGCAAACCTCTGACCCACTGGAATTGTCATATAGTGAATTATAAGTGAAATAATCTGTCTGTAAACAATTTTTGGAAGAATTACTTGTCATGCACAAAGTAGATGTCCTAACCGACTTGACAGAACTATAGTTTGTTAACATGAAATCTGTGGAGTGGTTGAAAAATGAGTTTTAATGACTTCAACCTAAGTATATGTAAACGTCCGACTTCAACTGTAAGTGCTGAGCAAGACAATGCATAAATGCCTACTTCTATACTTTAAGAATTTAAAACAGATGCAGGGACAATCTGCGTGACAGCATTCTGACTGCAGTGAAAAGAGCTGGCAACAACACAGCCTTCCTCTCTCTTGCTCCCTCCCTTCTGCTCCCTTCCTCTCGCTCTCCTTGTCTCCCCCCTTCTCGCACTTATCTCTCTCTCCCTCCCTCCCCCCTCTCTCTCTCATCTCATCTCTCTCTCTCTCTCCCAACCCTCTTTCTCTCGGTTTTCCGCTCTCTCTCTGTGCATACAAAGAAGTGCCAAATCCTCTAAAGTTACCAAACTTTCTTTCTTTCTCCATCTCTCTCTCTCTCTCTACATCCCGTGCCTATTTCATGGCTGAGCCCAGAATAGCATCCATTCATGTCCTCATGTCTTCTTCATTAAAGAAAAACAAAACCTGCACTCCTCTCTCTGTACAGGATCACAGAGAAAGATAGGGGGGATGGAGGGATAGAGAAAATAGAGAGGGGAGAGGGAGGATAGAGAAAATAGAGAGAGGGGGAGAGGGAGGGAAAGAGAAAAGAGGGAGGGGTATAGAGGGGGAGAGGGAGGAAAGAGAAAAGAGAGAGGGGGAGAGGGAGGGATAGAGAAAAGAGAGAGGGGTAGAGGGAGGGAAAGAGAAAAGAGAGGGGGAGAGGGAGGGAAAGAGAAAAGAGAGAGGGGGAGAGGGAGGGATAGAGAAGGGGGAGAGGGAGGATAGAGAAAAGAGAGAGGGGGAGAGGGAGGGATAGAGAAAAGAAAGAGGGGGAGAGGGAGGGATAGAGAAAAGAAAGAGGGGCAGAGGGAGGGAAAGAGAAAAGAGAGAGGGGGAGAGGGAGGGAAAGAGAAAAGAGAGGGGGGAGAGGGAGGGATAGAGAAGGGGGAGAGGGAGGATCGAGAAAAGAGAGAGGGGGAGAGGGAGGGAAAGAGAAAAGAGAGAGGGGTAGAGGGAGGATAGAGAAAAAAGAGGGGGAGAGGGAGGGAAAGAGAAAAGAGAGAGGGGTAGAGGGAGGATAGAGAAAAGAGAGAGGGAGGGAAAGAGAAAAGAGAGAGGGGGAGAGAGAGGGAAAGAGAAAAGAGAGAGGGGTAGAGGGAGGATAGAGAAAAAAGAGAGGGGGAGAGGGAGGGAAAGAGAAAAGAGAGGGGGGGAGAGGGAGGATAGAGAAAAGGGGAGAGATAGAGAGAATGCTCTCTCTGGGGACAGTTGAGAGGAGAAGCATAAAAAGTTTCTGTAACGCATTGCTTCAGTCTGTCTGAAACACAAGCAATCTGCTTTATCACAGCACACACACACACACATGCACATACACATGCACATACACGCACATATACATGCACATACACGCACATACAGTGGGGAGAACAAGTATTTGATACACTGCCGATTTTGCAGGTATTCCCACTTACAAAGCATGTAGAAGTCTGTAATTTTTATAATAGGTACTCTTCAACTGTGCGTGACGGAATCTAAAAACAAAAATCCAGAAAATCACATTGTATGATTTTTTTTTATTGCATGACATAAGTATTTGATACATCAGAAAAGCAGAACTTAATATTTGGTGCAGAAACCTTTGTTTGCAATTACAGAGATCATACGTTTCCTGTAGTTCTTGACCAGGTTTGCACACACTGCAGCAGGGATTTTGGCCCACTCCTCCATACAGATCCTTCAGGTTTCGGGGCTGTCGCTGGGCAATATGGACTTCCAGCTCCCTCCAAAGAGTTTCTATTGGGTTCAGGTCTGGAGACTGGCTAGGCCACTCCAGGACCTTGAGATGCTTCTTACGGAGCCACTCCTTAGTTGCCCTGGCTGTGTGTTTCGGGTCGTTGTCATGCTGGAAGACCCAGCCACGACCCATCTTCAATGCTCTTACTGAGGGAAGGAGGTTGTTGGCCAAGATCTTGCGATACATGGCCCCATCCATCCTCCCCTCAATACGGTGCAGTCGTCCTGTCCCCTTTGCAGAAAAGCATCCCCAAAGAATGATGTTTCCACCTCCATGCTTCACGGTTGGGATTGTGTTCTTGGGGTTGTACTCATCCTTCTTTTTCCTCCAAACACGGCGAGTGGAGTTTAGACCAAAAAGCTCTATTTTTGTCTCATCAGACCACATGACCTTCTCCCATTCCTCCTCTGGATCATCCAGATGGTCATTGGCAAACTTCAGACGGGCCTGGACATGCGCTGGCTTGAGCAGGGGGACCTTGCGTGCGCTGCAGGATTTTAATCCATGACGGCGTAGTGTGTTACTAATGGTTGTCTTTGAGACTGTGGTCCCAGCTCTCTTCAGGTCATTGACCAGGTCCTGCCGTGTAGTTCTGGGATGATCCTTCACCTTCCTCATGATCATTGATGCCCCACAAGGTGAGATCTTGCATGGTGCCCCAGACCGAGGGAGATTGACCGTCATCTTGAACTTCTTCCATTTTCTAATAATTGCGCCAACAGTTGTTGCCTTCTCACCAAGCTGCTTGCCTATTGTCCTGTAGCCCATCCCAGCCTTGTGCAGGTCTACAATTTTATCCCTGATGTCTTTACACAGCTCTCTGGTCTTGTCCATTGTGGAGAGGTTGGAGTCTGTTTGATTGAGTGTGTGGAGAGGTGTCTTTTATACAGGTAACGAGTTCAAACAGGTGCAGTTAATACAGGTAATGAGTGGAGAACAGGAGGGCTTCTTAAAGAAAAACTAACAGGTCTGTAAGAGCCGGAATTCTTACTGGTTGGTAGGTGATCAAATACTTATGTCATGCAATAAAATGCAAATTAATTATTTAAAAATCATACAATGTGATTTTCTGGATTTTTGTTTTAGATTCCGTCTCTCACAGTTGAAGTGTACCTATGATAAAAATTACAGACCTCTACATGCTTTGTAAGTAGGAAAACCTGCAAAATCGGCAGTGTATCAAATACTTGTTCTCTCCACTGTATACATGCACATACACGCACATATACATACACACACACACGCACACACACACCCCCGCATTTATCTCTACTGCTACAGGAAACTGACAGACACACCGACATCGACACACACACAGTGACACTGACACACACACACACACACACACACACTGACACATACATGCAGTAACTTCCCATCAAATAAGGCAGAGACAGACTCAGCTTCAAAAACCTGAAGTTTGAATACTGCAGAATGGCAGGCAGCCACAGTAGCCAATCAAAATGTTTCCCTGGGAGAGAGGCTGTCTGCTGCACCCCCTACCGTAGTGCCTCAAAAGTAAAAAACTTTTCAATAAATATTGTATACCTCATATTCTGAATTCACTTCACACCATTGACCTGAAAAGAATGTGAGTGAGAGGGGAGAGGCCGGGCAGGGAGGTGAGGCACGTGAGTGATATCTGAGCTGTAGTGATGAACACAGACATGTGCTTGACCAGACTCAGAGGCATACATTTTTTTAAAACATTTGAGTCATTTAGCAGAAGCTCTTACCAGAGCGACGTCCAGTAGTGAGTGCCTACATTTTCATTATTTTACTCCTACTGGTCCCCCGTAGGAATCAAACCCACAACCCCGGTGTTGCAAGCGCCATGCTCTACCAACTGAGCCAAACGCAATGCGCATACACACACACACACCATACTCAATGCCATACACACAGTTATGTACGGTTTCTAGTGGGCCCATAAGTGATCCATATGATTAGATCCCTACTTGGTACACGTAGGCGTTAGTGGATCCCTACCTGGTACATGTAGGTGTTAAAGTGGATCCCATTCTGAAGATGGATCTTCACTGTCGGATTCATGACGGAATATCATATCAGATCCCAAAACAGACCAACCAATCCCAGAGAGAGAGAGCGAGAGAGAGATAGAGAGAGGGAGACAGAGAGAAACAGAGAGAGAATAGAAAGAGCTTGCGTCTCCTGTTCTCCTAAATCCCTGCAGTGTGTCAGTGAGCCTGGTTGGAATAAAGTAGGTTCCTCTGCTGGTCTGTCTACTCGAATGACAATGCTACCCTACTCTGCTGCTACAACTACAGCCTACAGCATGGGCTACACCAGAGAGAGAGAGGGAGGGGCAGGAGTAGAGGGAGAGGTAGAAGGGGAGACAGAATGAGGGAGGAGAGCGAGAGAGAGAGGGGGGGGGGGAGATATGAGGAGAGGTGTGTAGTGAGTGGCCAGCTGACTGTGACAGGGTTGGACTTAGATGACTGCTGGGGGGCTGTGTGGCCACCTGTTCACAAACACTCTCTTTCTCTGTACCTCTTTCATCTCCCAAGTCTCACAATAATTACTAACACACATTCCACATAGAAACCAGCACCTGGGAGAACACAAAATGTTGCTCTTTAAATAGAGATATGTACATGGGTTCTTGGATGGACTTCAACCAGCCATCATGTCTGGCTTTTTCTAACACACAGGCCCCCACACTGGCCCATTTTTTCCATTGAGGCCCTAATTTCTTGCCAGATAATGATAATTTTGTGCAACCCCCCCCCCCCCCCCCCCAAGATAGACAGGCCCACTGGGCAAACAATTGACCTGCCCATCTGGAGTTTGCCCGAAATGCTAGATGGCCAGTCCAACCCTGCATGGGTTCGAACTTGGCTTTACTGTTGAATGCATGGTTAGAACAGAAGTGTGCATGTTCACTGGCATCACCTAGCTTAAAGTAACAATGTCACTCAGTAATCAATCAGATACAGTGGGGAGAACAAGTATTTGATACACTGCCGATTTTGCAGGTTTTCCTACTTACAAAGCATGTAGAGGTCTGTAATTTTTATCATAGGTACACTTCAACTGTGAGAGGCAGAATCTAAAACAAAAATCCAGAAAATCACATTGTATGATTTTTAAATAATTAATTAGCATTTTATTGCATGACATAAGTATTTGATCACCTACCAACCAGTAAGAATTCCAGCTCCCACAGACCTGTTAGTTTTTCTTTAAGAAGCCCTCCTGTTCTCCACTCATTACCTGTATTAATTGCACCTGTTTGAACTCGTTACCTGTATAAAAGACACCTGTCCACACACTCAATCAAACAGACTCCAACCTCTCCACAATGGCCAAGACCAGAGAGCTGTGTAAGGACATCAGGGATAAAATTGTAGACCTGCACAAGGCTGGGATGGGCTACAGGACAATAGGCAAGCAGCTTGGTGAGAAGGCAACAACTGTTGGCGCAATTATTAGAAAATGGAAGACGTTCAAGATGACGGTCAATCTCCCTCGGTCTGGGGCACCATGCAAGATCTCACCTCGTGGGGCATCAATGATCATGAGGAAGGTGAGGGATCAGCCCAGAACTACACGGCAGGACCTGGTCAATGACCTGAAGAGAGCTGGGACCACAGTCTCAAAGAAAACCATTAGTAACACACTACGCCGTCATGGATTAAAATCCTGCAGCGCACGCAAGGTCCCCCTGCTCAAGCCAGCGCATGTCCAGGCCCATCTGAAGTTTGCCAATGACCATCTGGATGATCCAGAGGAGGAATGGGAGAAGGTCATGTGGTCTGATGAGACAAAAATAGAGCTTTTTGGTCTAAACTCCACTCGCCGTGTTTGGAGGAAGAAGAAGGATGAGTACGACCCCAAGAACACCATCCCAACCGTGAAGCATGAAGGTGGAAACATCATTCTTTGGGGATGCTTTTCTGCAAAGGGGACAGGACGACTGCACCGTATTGAGGGGAGGATGGATGGGGCCATGTATCGCGAGATCTTGGCCAACAACCTCCTTCCCTCAGTAAGAGCATTGAAGATGGGTCGTGGCTGGGTCTTCCAGCATGACAACGACCCGAAACACACAGCCAGGGCAACTAAGGAGTGGCTCCGTAAGAAGCATCTCAAGGTCCTGGAGTGGCCTAGCCAGTCTCCAGACCTGAACCCAATAGAAAATCTTTGGAGGGAGCTGAAAGTCCGTATTGCCCAGCGACAGCCCCGAAACCTGAAGGATCTGGAGAAGGTCTGTATGGAGGAGTGGGCCAAAATCCCTGCTGCAGTGTGTGCAAACCTGGTCAAGAACTACAGGAAACGTATGATCTCTGTAATTGCATACAAAGGTTTCTGTACCAAATATTAAGTTCTGCTTTTCTGATGTATCAAATACTTATGTCATGCAATAAAATGCAAATTAATTACTTAAAAATCATACAATGTGATTTTCTGGATTTTTGTTTTAGATTCCGTCACTCACAGTTGAAGAGTACCTATGATACAAATTACAGACTTCTACATGCTTTGTAAGTGGGAATACCTGCAAAATCGGCAGTGTATCAAATACTTGTTCTCCCCACTGTAATTATCAATTAGATTGGTGACCCATTTTAGTTCCAATCCTACTGCAAGATCAGCCTTTTGTATTCACAACTGACAGACTACCAACACAACTCCTCACTAAGGGGTTTATCAGCACAAAATACTATTCTCTCTCTCTCTAAAACATGCACATACACACTTTCTCTTTCTCTCTCTGACACACATTCTCTCTCTGATATACAGTATATATAAATGGAGGTGGGCTCAGGACCTCATAACACATATATAAAAAAGGTAGGATTTCCCAGATTGAGAATAACAACTATACCCACTATATGGGGAGGACTGAGGGTGAGGGACATGAGAGGAGGGAGATTTGAGAGGGGTGAGATGTTGCCAACAACATACAGAGAGCGGTAGCTGTTAGTGGTGGAGGCTAGGATACTAGGTGTGAGCGGTAGCTGTTAGTGGTGGAGGCTAGGATGCTAAGTGTGGGCGGTATCTGTCAGTGGTGGAGGCTAGGATGTTAGGTGTGAGCGGTAGCTGTTAGTGTTGGAGGCTAGGATGTTAGGTGTGAGCGGTAGCTGTTAGTGGTGGAGGCTAGGATGCTAGGTGTGAGCGGTAGCTGTTAGTGGTGGAGGCTAGGATGTTAGGTGTGAGCGGTATCTGTTAGTGGTGGAGGCTAGAATGCTAGATGTGAGCGGTATCTGTTAGTGGTGGAGGCTAGGATGCTAGGTGTGAGCGGTATCTGTTAGTGGTGGAGGCTAGGATGCTAGGTGTGAGCGGTATCTGTTAGTGGTGGAGGCTAGGATGCTAGGTGTGAGCGGTATCAGTTAGTGGTGGAGGCTAGGATGTTAGGTGTGAGCGGTATCTGTTAGTGGTGGAGGCTAGAATGCTAGATGTGAGCGGTATCTGTTAGTGGTGGAGGCTAGGATGCTAGGTGTGAGCGGTATCAGTTAGTGGTGGAGGCTAGGATGCTAGGTGTGAGCGGTATCTCTTAGTGGTGGAGGCTAGGATGCTAGGTGTGAGCGGTATCAGTTAGTGGTGGAAGCTAGGATGCTAGGTGTGAGGGGTATCTGTTAGTTGTGGAGGCTAGGATGCTAGCTGGTGTGAGCAGTAGCTGCTAACCTCATTAGCTGAGTGCTATGGGGGCGGATTAGGCGAGCTGATGTGAGGCGATGTTGACAATAGGTCTGCTTATCTGACTGATCCGACGCACACCCTGCTCTGCACACCTGTCATTGACTGTACAGTACCGCGTGTGTGTGTAGATACCATGACAGAAAAAGAAGACAAATGTCCTTGCATATCTTTTAAAGCAAGAACATATTAAATCAGTGTATAAGTGTTTGACTACATATGGTCTATATGTCTTACGGGGGTCGAGAGAGAGAGGCAGGGAGAGACAAAGAGCGAGAGAGAGCACAGAGGATTGGAACCCTGTTCTATATTTGGCTTCTGTGTTCACACACTAATTCCACAGCTGCCTGGCTGCTTTGACACACACACACACACACACACACACACTGCTTCGACAGACACGCACGTGTGTTCACACACAGCTCAGAAAACAGGCTTTAAATAACAGCCTCTGGCGCTACAACCAGCCCTAGAGAGAGGGAGGAGAAGAGGAGGATGAGGAGGGATATAGAGGAGGATGAGGAGGAGGAGTGACAAATATTCAGATAGATTAAATCAAATCACATTTTATTTGTCACATGCTTCCTAAACAACAGGTGTACACTAACATTAAAATGCTTACTTACAGGCCCTTCCCAACAATGCACAGAGACAAATATTGAAAAATAATAACACAAGGAATAAATACACAACGAGCAACGATAAAGTGACTAGACAACAGGATAGATAATAGACAGTAGCAGCAGAGTATGTGATGAGTCAAAAGAGTTAGTGTGAAAAGGGTCAATGGAGATATTCCGGGTAGCTATTTGGTTAACTGTTTAGCATCATGTGGCTTGGGGGTAGAATCTGTTCAGGATCCTGTTGGTTCCAGACTTGGTGCCTTGGTACTGGTTGCCGTGCAGTAGCAGAGAGAGCAGTTTATGACTTGGGTGGCTGGAGTCTTTGACAATTTTTAGGGTATTCCTCTGATACTGCCTGGTATAGAGGTCCTGGATGGCAGGGAGCTAGGCCCCAGTGATGTACTGGGCCGTATGCATTACCCTCTGTAGCGTCTTGCGGTCGGATGCCAAGCAGTTTCCATACCAAGCGGTGATGCAGCCTGTCAAGATGCTCTCAATGGTGCAGCTGTAGAACGTTTTGAGGATCTGAGGGCCCATGCTAAATATTTTCAACCTTCTGAGGGGGAAGAGGCGTTGTCGTGTCCTCTTCACGACTGTGTTGGTGTGTGTGGACCATGTTAAGTCCTTAGTGATGTGGACACCAAAGAACTTGAAGCTCTCGACCCGCTCCACTAAAGCCCTGTCGATGTGTGTGAGATAGTGAGAGAGAGATGAGAACTCTAACATCAAGCTAAACACGCATCCTGTTGTATGCCTGCTCAAGACAGCCTACTGTAGACGTTCATGTGTGTGTGTGTGTGTTTGTCTGGCTCAGTGCCACTGGGGGGTGGTGTGAGGCCTGTCTGTCTGTCTGGACCCTGCTTGGACATGGTTGTCAAGGAAACAAAAGAGAGGGACAGCAAGATGAACGACAGCAGGAAAGATAACGTGAGATTTAAAGAGGAAAAGAGAGTGACAGTGAGAGAGTGAGTGAGACAGCGAGAGGCCTGTGATGGAATGTGCAAAAGCACAACTAAAAGAATAACTACCATGGCTGCCAAGGAACCAAACAAACTCTGATATAAGGTACAACTTATATGTGAAACTGCGCACAGCCAAAGAAGAACCATTCCCTGCACTCAATGCACTCCACGCCAGTTCATTCATTCTGATGATATCTAGATCCAACATGGCCGTCTAGTGACTGTGGAACAGTTGTCCAGGTAAATAGAGAGGTTCAGGTCAATGGTCATCTCCTCTCCACTGGGACAGAGTGATTGCAGCCAGAATCCTGCCTGCTGGTCAGATTAGTAAGGAGACAGAGACACCTAGTGCCAACAGATGGTACTCATTCTTAACGTGGAAGGATAGAGGGAAGGAAGAGAGGAAGGATTCATTTAATAATATTGGAACAGAAACCTTTTTAGCAGGGGTTCCACACTAGCTTTCACCGTTGCAGTTGGTGAGAGACAGACAGAAAGATAGATAGACAGACACACGCTGTGCTTTGGGTTTGGTCACACTCATACACACAGAGCCCTGTGTGTTGGGTTGTGTCACACATAAACACACACACACACCGGCACTGACCAAAAAAAGGCTATAAAATTGACACATTTGAAGCAGTACTCAAGGCAGCAGAGAATTAACTGGAGGAAAACTCTCTCTCTCCATCAGCCTCTCTGTTTTATCTCTCGCTCTCCCTTTTCTGCACTCTGCCTCTCTTACTCTTTCCATCTCTCTACTTCTCCTTCTAACTAATCCTCCTGGGCCTTCCTTTTCTCTCTCTCTCTCTCTCCTCTCTCTCTCCTCTCTCTCTCTCTCTCTCTCTCTCTCTCTCTCTCTCTCTCTCCTCTCTCTCTCTCTCTCTCTCTCTCTCTCTCTCTCTCTCTTCTCTCTCTCTCTCTCTCTCTCTCTCTCTCTCTCTCTCTCTCCTCTCTCTCTCTCTCTCTCTCTCTCTCTCTCTCTCTCTCTCTCTCTCTCTCCTCTCTCTCTCTCTCTCTCAACATAGCTGGAGTTTATCTCGGCTGAACATGCCCTCTCTGAGTAGCCATTTTAAAACATAACATGGTTTGAGCTAACACAGACACGCACACGTGCACAGACAAAAAAAGGCGAGAAAATGGACACATTTGAAGCAGCCATCTCAGCAGCAGAGAATTAACAGGAGGAAAAATCTCTCAACTCTCTCTCTCTCCATCAGCCTCTCTGTATTCTCTCTTGCTCTCCCTTTTCTGCACTGTCTGCCTCTCTTACTCTTTCCATCTCTCTACTTCTCCTACAACTAACCCTACTTGTCTCTCTCTCTCTCTCTCTCTCTCTCTCTGCTGTTTCTCTAAGCATAGCGGGAGTTTATCTCAGCTGAACATGCCCTCTCTGAGTAGCCATTTTAAAACACAACATAACATGGTTTGAGCTAACACAGCCATGCACACACACGCACAGCCACAAACAGCGTAGTGAGAAAGAAAGCTCTGTCATCCAGGTGTCAGGAACAATAATCACTCAACAATATCTCAATCTCCATAACCCCCAACATCCATCCCACCCACCCCACCATTCCCTCTCTCTCTCTCTCCTTCCCTTACACTCTCCCTCTCTGCCTGCAAACACGTGTCAGCTCCATCTCCCCTATTTTATTTTATTTTTTATTTAACCTTTATTTTACTAGGCAAGTCAGTTAAGAACAAATTCTTATTTACAATGACGGCCTAGGAACAGTGGGTTAACTGCCTTGTTCAGGGGCAGAACGACAGATTTTTACCTTGTCAGCTCGGGGATTCGATCCAGCAACCTTTCAGTTACAGGCCCAACACTCTAACCACTAGGCTACCTGCCGCCCCATTGTGCAATGCCCTATTGGCATCAGCAGCAGAGCACTTTGGGGGAGCACAGTCCTGCATTAGATGTACATGTGGAAAGGTCAACTCCTGCATTCGAAGATGGCTGTGGTGCCCATATGTAGTGTAGTACAGGACTTAGAACAGGATTGTAGGGTATAGCAATGGCATCACACTAGCTCTCAGTCTAGATATAGGGGGAAATAGAGGGGAGGGAGAAAAAGAGGGGAGGACAGGAGGGAATAACAAAGGGGAGGGATGTGTGTGTAGGAGGTCAGGGGTGCTACTCTTGCCCTTCACAGGACACAGTGTGCAGCGTTGCAGTGGCCTGGTGAAACTCTACACCCTGTGTGTGTGTGTGTGTGTGTGTGTGTGTGTGTGTGTGTGTGTGTGTGTGTGGGGGTGTGCACGCGTGTGTGGCTTCAGTGAAAGGCATGACAAGAACCTCACTTGGCGCCTGCGAGTGAGGCGTCAAACAGGCTGGTCTTCCACCCCTCCTTCCTCTCCTCTCATCCATCACTTAATCCTCCTCTTCACCCCTCCCTTCACCCCTCCTTCCTCTCCTCTCATCCATCACTTCATTCTCCTCTTCACCCCTCCTTCCTCTCCTCTCATCCATCACTTCAGAATCTCTCACACAATGATAGCTCTGATGACTGACAGTAGCAATGGTTATTAAAATTGTTAAAAGGTTTTAAAAACAATTATAATAAATGCAACAGTTGGACAATGGATGAAGATACTGCAAACTTCATGAATTGCTATAATCCATTTGATATTCACTGAATTATAGCACATCAAACATTTCACTGGCACAGACAGTTCAGGGATTTTACTGTGAATTCAGGTATTATATTTATTGTCAAATTTCACTTTTATTTCTTAGAATGCACTCATATATACATTGTCTTATTGTATCAGGTATTTAATAAATATTTTGTGTTAAAATAAAGACAATTACATGTGGCTCATTTGCATAAACACACCAGCGCTTCAAGCCAAGCCTCCTTCTCCACCATCACTAGCTCTATCCCCACCCGCAAAATGTCAGTTGCATCTCGCGCACTGAGCTATAGCTTGCCCGCTCCATGTAAACAACTCACTGAGCTATAGCTTGCCCGCTCCATGTAAACAACTCACTGAGCTATAGCTTGCCCGCTCCATGTAAACAACTCACTGAGCTATAGCTTGCCCGCTCCATGTAAACAACTCACTGAGCTATAGCTTGCCCGCTCCATGTAAACAACTCACTGAGCTATAGCTTGCCCGCTCCATGTAAACAACTCACTGAGCTATAGCTTGCCCGCTCCATGTAAACAACTCACTGAGCTATAGCTTGCCCGCTCCATGTAAACAACTCACTGAGCTATAGCTTGCCCGCTCCATGTAAACAACTCACTGAGCTATAGCTTGCCCGCTCCATGTAAACAACTCACTGAGCTATAGCTTGCCCGCTCCATGTAAACAACTCACTGAGCTATAGCTTGCCCGCTCCATGTAAACAACTCACTGAGCTATAGCTTGCCCGCTCCATAGCGCTGCTCTATCCAGACTGCATGATTGCTGAAGTAATTTAATGTCCAGCTGAAGGAACAGAAAGGAACGATATAAACCGGTACTGTTTAGGGTTTGAACCGTTCAGAACACTGACAGTGTGTGTGTGTCTGTGGTGTGTGCGAGTGTGTGTGACGGTGTGAGCAGCATAGATCATGAATCATAACTATGACATTCTGTTTACCAACTGTTTAAAGAGATTCCTAAAATACATTGCTGGTCATAGCACACACCACATAAGCACACAGAACTATCTTAGTACAGCAGTGAGGTCGTCACCTTCACTGCAACTTGTTGTTACCCTCGACCCAACGAAGCTGTCCTTTTCTGGTTTAATGGACCATGGCATCGAGAGAAAGAGAGAGAGAGAGTTGCCATGACAAAAGGGCAACCAGTGGAGCACAAACAACATTGTAAACACCACTAATATTTATCTGTTTATTTATCTTCCCTCACTATTTGTACTACAACTATTTGAACATTGCTAAAACACTGTACATACTGTAGCTGATAATATAACACTTGAAATATCTATATATATTTTTTAACCTTTTTGAGTGAAACTGTTCATTTCTAATAGTTTTTTGTTGATGTTGTTAAATTAGCTTCTTCTCACTTTTGTTTATTTCACTTGCTTTGGCAAAGTAAACATATGTTTCCCATGCCAATAAAGCCCAAATGAATTGAATGGAATTGAGAGAGCGAGAGAGAGTGAGAGAAAGTGCAAGAGAGAGAAAGAGCGAGAGCACTTGAGCATGTGAGCTTGGGTTACAAGGCCGGAAAGCTCCAGAATCATCCAGTGCCCAGTGATAGTCACACACACACGACCATCACAGCACAGGTTGGATTAGCGCAGGGTCATATTTAAAGAGCAATGCACATCAGCCATGTGTGTATGTGTGTGTGTACAGTCACCTCCAACATTTTTGCCTCCCTTGATAAAGCAAAAAAGACTGTATAAAATAATTTATGCAAATACTGAGGTACATTGTATGCAAAACATTTTTGACAATTATATTCTTTATACTAATACAATTGCTCAAAGAAACTTCTAGAATGTTTTATGAGATTGGAGAACACATTGGGAGGGATCTTAGACCATTCCTCATTACAGAATCTTTCCAGATCCTTGATATCCTTCGGTCTGCGTTTATGAACTGCCCTCTTCAATTCAAAACACAGGTTTTTAATGTGGTTCAAGTCTGAAGACTGAGATGGCCATTGCAAAACGTTGATTTTGTGGTCATTTAACAATTTCTTTGTGGATTTTGATGTGTGCTTGGGCTCATTGTCTTGCTGGTAGATCCACTTCTGGCCAAGTTTTAGCCTCCTGGCAGAGGCAACCTGGTTTTTGGCTAAAATGTCCTGGTACTTAACAAGGGCCCCAGGACCAGTGGAAGGAAAACATCCCCATAACATCAAAGATCCACCACCATATTTTACAGTATGTATGAGGTTATTTTTGCAATATGCATCCTTCTTTGGATGCCAAACTCACCACTAGTATGCATGGCCAAAGACCTCTATTTCCATCTCAGTTGAACATAGCACCCGGTTCCAATCCAAGTGCCAATGTCGTTTAGCAAACTCCAGGCGTTTACATTTGTTGGTGACCCCAAGATGCGACCAAGTTGAGTAATTCTCCAACTGTGGCCCATTTTTCTTTGCCTCCAGAACCATCTTCCTCAATGTGCGTGGGGACAAGAAACACTTTTCGTTCTCTACCAGGCAAGTTTACCACTGTTTGAGTGGTTTTAAACTTCTTAATTATTACCCTAATAGTTGTAAGTGGTATATAATATTATTTATTTTAAAAAATGGACCCATTGCCCCGATTTATGAACAACCATTTGTCTCTTTTCTTTTGTTAGTTCTTTGCGTTTCCCCATGTTGATGGATGACAAATGGATTTTACATGCGTGTTACCTAATTTTTATTCCCCAATAAAAGAGGAATTTTTAAGGATGCAAATAATTTGGACACCTATATTTTTGAGAATTGTTTTCATTACTTTCTCTGAGAAATTGTATTATAGCTCAGCATTCATATTATTTATTTAATACAGTATTCTTTCCTAATCTTTATCCAATTATTTTGGAGGTGACTGTATGTTTGGCTTTATCTGTGACGTGCTTTCTGAGCCCATGTCATAGCGCGGTGGAATGGCACTACATTTAAGTCATATCGGGCCCTGAAACTTCAAATCAAATCAAACATAGCATAGGAGAAAATCACAGTGACCCAAATCAGGAGGCCGAATGGACATCAGAAACCATTCGGCCTCGGGAAATTGTGTATGTGTGTGTGTATGAGCGCGTGTGCTATGTAAGAGAGTGTGTGTTGTGGCCTAGGCCTGGGCTTATCTTAGCCAGGGTTAACTATAGACAGTGAAGAATGTGCAGGCTGTTCTGTGCTGGTAAAGAGGCTCTGTGCTGGTACACTCTACAGACCTAAGTGCCACTGTTAGACTCTGCTCTACTCTGCTGTCCCCTCCTCCTCCTCCTCAAATCACTGGCCTTGGTACAGGAGGATCTCTCACTTCATGAGTCATACATCCTCAACTGACAGAGACTCTGGCTGGCTTTCTCTGCCCTGCCTTGCCAAAGTGATGCAGTCAGGCACAGTACCAACCCTGAGCCAGGCACACAGTGTGTGTGTGACTGTGAGTGCATCTCTCTCTGTGTGTGTGTGTGTGTGTGTGTGTGTGTGTGTGTGTGTGTGTGTGTGTGTGTGTGTGTGTGTGTGTGTGTGTAGCCAGGTCACCTGTGATACAAGTCAGTATCAACGTCCATCCATGTCTAAGGACGTTGGGAAATGACGTGGAAACCGGCTACTAGGGGCAACAGTGAGTGCTGTTACCTTCAAGTCGGCCTCTAATTCCAAAGGTTGCAAGTTCAAATCCAGCAATAGAAAGTTGTTTTTTAGATTTTTTTTTAAGCCTATTCTAGAATAGAAAAAAAATGGCATCCTCTCCTTAGCTCCTGACTGTTTGTGCTGCCATAGAAATAGACTGATAGAAATGAGAATTCCTTATATTTCTATGTATGCTGGTGCTGCATTGATGTGGGATGTTGCCTAGGCAACCAAAGACTAATTTGCTAGTTTCTTGTTTCAGCAAGGAGCAACTAGGTTTCATCACCTTGTTAAGAGTCCATGTAACCACAGAAATGGACTCAACTGCACGAATGCCCAGCCGTCTTCAGTCAGCTGTTCGTAAAATAAATAAATATATATGGTTATTATATTTCCATAACCGTCAGTGTGTGGCCAACCCTAGTGTGTGGCCAGCCCTAGTGTGTGGCCAGGAGAGCAGTCCCAGTGTGTTAACTCATGTGTTGTGAGGGTCTATAAATAATACAGATTCCATCCACCTGCAGCGGCGGCGTGGAGCCACTGATGATGTCATAGAGAAACACCTATCTGCCACTCTGCCATTTTAGAACCTTCTGGGAACAACTAGATTATGGGCTGGGACGGAAATGAGTTAAATGACAGTAAAAGTGGAAAAGACTGATCACTGCTGAACACACACACCATAGCCTTAACACTAACACTAAAGCTGAGCCTGATCAAAGTGGAAAACTAAAATTACATTAACTACAAAATTAATCTAACTCCCTCTTCTGAATGGAATTCATAATTAAAGACATTCTCCGGGATGTTGGTGAAGTCTTTTTTTAAACCTCCCGCTTTGGGCTGGATGTGTCAATGTGTATTTTATACAGTGCCTTCAGAAAGTATTCATACCATTTGACTTATTCCACATTTTGTTGTGTTACAACCTGAATTCAAAATGGACAAATGTACTGAAAATAAAATACAGATCTACTGCGCTTTGGCACTAGATCAGAACGTGCTTTCAAGGTTAAAACAATAGAGAGGTGTTTGTGTTACCATCAGTAATACTGTAAAGCCTGATCTGAGACTGTAGGCGGAGATAGAAGTGGATTCTAATGCACACACACACACATCCGCTCACACACACACACACACACACACAAAGTTGCTGATGGCTGGTGTCTGGGGTGGCACCAGCCCCCCCCCACCCCAGATTCATGGGGCTCAGGAGGTGAGCCAACTAGAGAAAACCCTGAGTCTGCACAACCACATACACACACACACACACACACACACACACACACACACACATACTGGTAATGTATGTACATATGTACTTCATTCACTAGGACAGAAGTGCATGTTTTGTTCTCAAAATGAAATCAATTACAATCCTGTGTGTGTGCGTGTGCAAATACAGTAGAGCCCATGGAGGGCCTGCTTCTTAATCACTACCTGCCCTGCCCAAAACCACTCAGTCACTATCAATTACACCCACTCTGGGGCCTATTACAACACAATGGGGATTACTGCTGAGCACTAAACACCATTTGTCACACACATCTCCACACTTAACACAGAGAGAGAGAGAGAGAGAGAGAGATGCAGTATACCATGATTGGTGTGATAAAGTTGGTAGCCTTTAGTGGAGGAGGAATTGGAAAGTGAGGAGTGTGCTTGTTTATGTGTGTGTGTGTGTGTGTTTGAAACCGATGGGACGGACACAGTCTGCTGGGTCAGCGTTAAACAGGAGCCATTCTGAGCTGTGTATTCCCACTGGGTTGGAGCAGGAGGAGCAGAGGGTCTGTGTGTGTGTGTGTGTGTGTGTGTGTGTGCGTGTGTGTGCGTGTGTGTGTATGTGTGTGTGTGCGCCTGGAGAACGATGATGCGCTGCGGGGAAAAAATGTCAATACTGTACACATGGTCACACATTATCATGCATTCCAACGACACTGGATAAGCCATCCAAACCTATGCGAGTGAGCAGGACCACACTAGAGCCAGAGAGAGCAACGAGAATGGACAACCATAAAGTGACAATCATTAAGGACTTATTTCTGTGTGTAGTTCTATTTAATGGCTATTTCACTGCTACACTTCAGACTATCCATGTCCCTTCTCTCTCCCCATCTCCCCATATATCTCCCTATCTCTCCCCCATCTCCCCCCATCTCTTTCTCCCCTTGTCTCTCTAACCTCATACATCTCCCTCCCCCTCTCTCCTGCTCCCTCTCTCCTCCAGCCATGCATAGTCGTTAAAGACCCAGGAATCTTATTAATCTGGCAACCATGGAAACAGTTTGGTTTCAGGATCAGTCACTAATCTATTTTTAAACAGAGAGGAGGAGGAGAGATGGAAGGACAGGGAGGAGAGGATAGAAGGAGGGATGGGAGGACATGGGGGAGAGGATAGGAGGAGTGGATGGGAGGACATGGGGGAGAGGATAGGAGGACGTGGATGGGAGGACATGGGGGAGAAGAGTAGATGGGAGGACATGGGGGAGAGGATAGGAGGAGTAGATGGGAGGACATGGGGGAGAGGATAGGAGGAGTAGATGGGAGGACATGGGGGAGAGGATAGGAGGAGTAGATGGGAGGACATGGGGGAGAGGATAGGAGGAGTAGATGGGAGGACATGGGGGAGAGGATAGGAGGAGTGTGTGTATAGTGTCTCCAGAAAGTATTCACACCCCTTGACTTTTTCCACATTTTGTGGTGTTACAAGGTGGAATTAAAATGTATTTAATTGTTATTATTTTCCAACAATCTACATACAATACTGTAATGTCAATGCGGAAGAAAAATTTAAATCTTGATTAGATAAATATTCAACCCCTTGAGTCACTGCATGTCAGGGTGGTGCGGTCTGCCCAACGCATTACCGGGGGAAAACTACCAGCCCTCCAGGACACCTACAGCACCCGATGTCACAGGAAGGACCTAGAGACTGAAAAACAGCTTCTATCGTAAGGCCATCAGACTGTTAAATAGCAATCACCAGCACATTGGAGGCTGCTGCCAATAGACATACACTAGAAATCACTGTCAACTTTAAGAAATTGAACACTAGTCAGTTTAATAATGATGGCATAACTTGCATTACTCATCTCATATGTATATACTGTATTATATACTATTCTACTGTATCGTAGTCACTTTAATACTGTTTACATATCTTGCATTACTCATCTCATATGTATATACTGTATTCTATACAATTAAACTGTATCTTAGCCCATGCCGCTCTGACATCACCCATCCATATATGTATATATTCTTAATTCCATTCCTTACTTAGAATTGTGTGTATTGGGTACATGTTGTGAAATTGTTAGATATTACTTGTTAGATATTACAACCAGGTTTTTCCTCTAGGACTTTGCCTGTGCTCTATTCCATTTATTTTTATCCTAAACAAACTCCCTAGTCCTTGCCAATGACACAATACCCATTACATGACGCAGCCACCACCATGCTTGCAAATATGAATATGAATAGTGGTACTCAGTGATGTGTTGTGGTGGATTTGCCCCAAACATAACGATTGTATTTTGAACATAAAGTTAATTTCTTTGCCGCAGTTTTACTTTAGTGCCTTATTGCAAACAGGACGCATGTTTTGGAATATTTGTTTTATGTACAGGCGAAATCCCTGAGCGGTTTCCTTCCTCTCCGGCAACTGAGTTAGGAAGGATGCCTGTATCTTTGTAGTGACTGGGTGTACTGATACACCATCCAAAGTGTAATTAATAACTTCACCATGGGGTCTTTTTAAATTTTATTTACCCATCTACCAACAGGTGCCCTTCTTTGCGAGGCATTGGAAAACCTCCCTAGTGTTTGTGGTTAAATTAACTGCTCGACTGAGTGATTTTTATTATTAAGTCAGCAAGAAGAGGAGAGGATAAAATGTCTTCTCTCTCTCCACCCTGCCTGAACCACACCATACTATACCGGAGAGAGATTGAGCGAGAGAGAGAGAGAGAGAGAGAGAGAGAGAGAGAGAGAGAGAGAGATATTAGAATCAGGATCAGGAGAGGTGAGGAAGAGCAGGAAGAAAGGGAGAAATGGCGAATGAAAAAAAAGGAAAGATGGGATGTGATGAAATTGGAGAGGCAGAGGGAGGATGGGGAGGGAAAAGTGAGGCTTGGACGGAAGTGGAGAGAGTGAGGGGAGAGATTGTTCTGGCTGACTCAGGATATGGACCGAGCTCAACATGACCTTTACATAACACAACCAGTAGGGTTGGGCAGTTTCCAGATTTTCATACCGTCATAAAATGTTTGTACCGTACCGGGGTATACGGTATTACCGGAAGTGCACACAAGGGTTTCAAAGAACAATTTAGGCAACAGGGATCTTGATCCAGGAGGGGATTGAATGTCTCTGCTGTAACCAAGAAGCTTGATCTTGACATCCAGCCACTTAGCTGTAGCTAGTTAGCCATAGCTGGAGCCCTGAGCTGGATATTTATTTGACACATCTTAGATTTCTAATAGTTAATAAGCAGTAGTTTATAAGCAGTGGTGTAGCACGCCCGTGACAAAAACATCGCCCAAGCCTAACAATCAGGGGCACTGCTCCTTACACACACAGAGCACGGTGTGCCAACACACACACACACACAGCACGGTGTGCCAACACACACACACACACACACACACACACACACACACACACACACACACACACACACACACAGAGCATGCTGACGTGTTCACATAAACACACACACAGCGTGCGCATACCCACACACAGTGTGCGCGCACACACACACACACACACGCTCAAATATAGAGCACAATACTGTACATGCACACACTCAGGCAGAGTGCACTGCACACAATCACACAAACACACACTAACACACACTATACACAGATCTTAACCTTGTGTTAGTCATGTCTCCGGCTCGCCAGTTGAGCAGTGTAGTGTGGACTCAGACACTCATAGACACACACACACACACACACACACACACACACACACACACACACACACACACACACACACACACACACACACACACACACACACACACACACAGACAGACACACGCACGTTCTGTCACAGTGCTAGGGGAAACATGCTCTGTCGTCTCCTTAGACAGCAACCCTGAATGATTGCTTTGGACCATCTCCCCTCAACTAAACCAGGCCAGGCCGTGTGTCTGTGTGTGTTAAGAGGAGCGAAGGCAGGGAGACAGAGAGCAAGGGAAAGGCAGGATACTGCACTAAGGCAGGCCATGTCACTGACCCATTATTCTAATGTGGCTTCCAATGCTTACTGACCTTCATCAGCCAGAGAGAGATGGGCCTTGCATCTGTATGGAAATGGAGTGTGTGTGTGTGTGTGTGTGTGTGTGTGTGTGTGTGTGTGTGTGTGTGTGTGTGTGTGTAATCAGAGGGGTATGGGGGAGGGTAGCAGTTGTGCCTATTAGTAGTGGAATTAAATGCAATACTTGTCATCTTAAATGTGCTCTATGGGCAAACATCCCCTCTCCACTCAGGACATCCTCTGAAGAGTTGTTCATCATCATCTCCACATACAAATATAGGTGCACATGCACACACACACACAATCAAATGTATTCAGGCGTAGAAGACTCTGCGAAGTCACAGGCTCACCTGACCTCCTCTCATTTAATGAGCAGGCTTAGATCATCATGGTTGTGTGAATGTGCCTAATAAACGTACTGTCAGGTTTCAGCACTGACAATGTACGACCCAGCCACTCCCCCATACTGTATCACAGCTTCCCCCGCCCCCCACTAAGACACAGACCTCCAGTCAGGTATGGAGTACGCCAAGCAGAGGAAGATAAAATACTATCTGACACAGAGATGGCTAATAGACCTATCAACACAGCACACTTAAAGCCTGCCCTACTGATAAGACAGAGACAGGGGAGGGGGAGAGAGAGGAGAGGGGGAAGGAGGGAGAGAAGGGGAGTAGTTCCATTGCTAGGGATGGATGAACCCAGATTGGTTGGATGTCAGTTGTCTGTGAGTGATGACATTAGCCCGGTTAAAGAGTTAATGGAGTTGCATGATCACGGCTCTGCTCTCTCCATGAACACAAGCTCACCCAGTCTCTGTGCATGTATACCAAGCCACAGACATACAGTAAGATGCCCTCGCAGTCTCTCGGCAACTACTATAGAAAGCCTCAAGGAAACCCAAGTTCAGATCCCTCTCTTTCTCCCTCTCTCTCTTCTTCTTGACCTTCTACCTTACTGCTCTTTCATGTTAGACCACAAACACACACACACATGCATGAACACATGTGCGTGCACACACACACACACACACACACACACACACACACACACACACACACACACACACACACACACACACACACACACACACACACACACACACACACACACACACACACACACACACACACACACACACACACACACACACAGTCCTTCCCCCCAATGTATGTTAAGCCAGACATGAACTTGCCCATGGTGAATGATACAGTCCAGGATGAATCTATGACACTGTGGGGGAATGTCTGTCTGTGCTACTGAGTCTAGTCTGTAGATCTGGTGTGTGTTTCTGGCTGCATATGACACTCACTGTAGCTGGTCTGATGATGCATGATGGAGGTCCCTTCAGCATGACTTCAAGACAGTTCCCAGCTATTATATGATTCCTCTTATTCAGAACGACCTTGTCCCTGTTCTGCATTCAACAATTACTCAGTGGATATTTGCTATGGACTACCCCTGCCTGGTGGAGAGGTCTGAATAAGCACAGACAATAGAACAAACCAGAGAATGGAGCGCAAAATGGAGATGAAGGGAATTGCCATGGTTTAATTCCAGAGGGGTGTGAGGTTGATTGTAACAGTGAGGAGTTTAATTCCAGAGGGGTGTGAGGTTGATTGTAACAGTGAGGAGTTTAATTCCAGAGGGGTGTGAGGTTGATTGTAACAGTGAGGAGTTTAATTCCAGAGGGGTGTGAGGTTGATTGTAACAGTGAGGAGTTTAATTCCAGAGGGGTGTGAGGTTGATTGTAACAGTGAGGTGTTTAATTCCAGAGGGGTGTGAGGTTGATTGTAACAGTGAGGAGTTTAATTCCAGAGGGGTGTGAGGTTGATTGTAACAGTGAGGAGTTTAATTCCAGAGGGGTGTGAGGTTGATTGTAACAGTGAGGAGTTTAATTCCAGAGGGGTGTGAGGTTGATTGTAACAGTGAGGAGTTTAATTCCAGAGGGGTGTGAGGTTGATTGTAACAGTGAGGAGTTTAATTCCAGAGGGGTGTGAGGTTGATTGTAACAGTGAGGAGTTTAATTCCAGAGGGGTGTGAGGTTGATTGTAACAGTGAGGTGTTTAATTCCAGAGGGGTGTGAGGTTGATTGTAACAGTGAGGAGTTTAATTCCAGAGGGGTGTGAGGTTGATTGTAACAGCGAGGAGTTTAATTCCAGAGGGGTGTGAGGTTGATTGTAACAGCGAGGAGTTTAATTCCAGAGGGGTGTGAGGTTGATTGTAACAGCGAGGAGTTTAATTCCAGAGGGGTGTGAGGTTGATTGTAACAGTGAGGAGTTTAATTCCAGAGGGGTGTGAGGTTGATTGTAACAGTGAGGAGTTTAATTCCAGAGGGGTGTGAGGTTGATTGTAACAGTGAGGAGTTTAATTCCAGAGGGGTGTGAGGTTGATTGTAACAGTGAGGAGTTTAATTCCAGAGGGGTGTGAGGTTGATTGTAACAGTGAGGAGTTTAATTCCAGAGGGGTGTGAGGTTGATTGTAACAGTGAGGAGTTTAATTCCAGAGGGGTGTGAGGTTGATTGTAACAGTGAGGAGTTTAATTCCAGAGGGGTGTGAGGTTGATTGTAACAGTGAGGAGTTTAATTCCAGAGGGGTGTGAGGTTGATTGTAACAGTGAGGAGTTTAATTCCAGAGGGGTGTGAGGTTGATTGTAACAGTGAGGAGTTTAATTCCAGAGGGGTGTGAGGTTGATTGTAACAGTGAGGAGGCTGACAAAGTAGATGCATTTTTGTTGCCAAAGTTTGGCTTTTTATTAGAAGTGAGGAATAAACAGGCGCCAAATACTATATTTACCAAAATAACAAACCGGTCAAAGAGCAACAAAGAACATAAACTGGATCAAATACGAGCTTGTTCAAAAGGAAACGCAGGCTTCAACCATGCCTGAAAACTTGGCAGCATGCCGACCTGTTACCTGTCTCTGTCTCACAGACAATGAAAGAACAAGCTTCTTATAGCATTACCCAAGTATAAGCCAATAGGAAGAAGACACTATACAATGATAAATTAAAATTTTACAGCTTTGATTTATAATTAAAACATCCTCAGATTATAAACATACATGAAATACCTTAACATACATTTCAATAAAGGTGCTAACCATGCTTAATGCATAAATAAAACATTGAGATATTATCATATACGTCCCCCGGATAAGCTATCAAATTTTGTCGATCTTTAGAACATTTATCCAATATCTGCCGTTTCCATTACACGTCTCAAATTGTTTTGGTTGCAACATTGCTTTTGTCTAATAAACCTGGGTCAATGGAAGCCTGCCTACTGAGCGGAGATTCTGAAGTGTGGGCATTCATGTGTAGGTAATTAGAGCATATTCAGGCTCAACCTTTGCAATCTCAGACACCCAGCAAATCTGTCCACAAATGATTACAACCTTGTGACATAAATAAAACACTAAATTTAGTGGAAACTTGCCCATTTGTTACAAGCATGGTAACAAGCATTTGTTATTACACCACTGTAATAACAGACTGCAATTACCACCAGTTACATGTTGTTATTACAGTGTAACTTATAGTTATTACACACATGTAATTACACTGTAATAAGTACCCTTTAAAATTAAGTGTTAATGAAACTCACCTATCAGCAATAGAAAGTGAAATATTTGGGTGAGCTTGGGATGGGTTGGCTTTCTCCTCCACCTACTCCTCAAGATCCAGAGGAGAATCAATTCACATTGATAAAAAAGTCCCATGTAAGCCTACAGAAATTACTACAGACCCAAATGGATATTTTATGATGGTAAAAGGAAACCTGGCACAAGAAAAAGTCACTTTACTGATTTGCTTATGGGATTTTAAATGTGTGCGGGATGCAACTGTAGTCATCAACTAAAACTATATCCTTGTCCTAACATGTCTAAGGTATTAAACCACAACATCAAAGAGATGGGTCTATGTGAACTGTGGAGATATAAACATCCAACTGAGAGAGAATACTCCTATTACGGTCATGCCCACAACTCATATTCAAAAATGGATTTAAAAAAATTTAAAACTTGTCTTTAATTGACTGTGTTTCTGAATGTAAATACCTTCCTAGAATAATTAGGGACCATAGCCCATTGTCCTCCTATTCATTATTTTTTATTTTTTATTTAACCAGGTAGGCCAGTTGAGAACAAGTTCTCATATATAACTGCGACCTGGCCAAGATAAAGCAAAGCAGTGCGACAAAAACAACAACAACACAGAGTTACACATGAGAATAAACAAACGTACAATCAATAACACAATAGAAAATCTACATACAGTGTGTGCAAATGTAGTAAGATTAGGGAGGTAAGGAAATAAATAGGCCATAGTGGTGAAATAATTACAATTTAGCATTAACACTGGATGATAGATGTGCAGATGATGATGTGCAAATATAGATGCTGGGCTGCAAAAAATGAGCAAAAATAACAATATGGGGATGAGGTAGTAGGGTGGGATATTTACAGATGGGCTGTATACAGGTGCAGTGATCGGTAAGCTCCAATCATTCCAATCATTGGCAGCAGAGAACTGGAAGGAATGGCGGCCAAAGGAGGTGTTGGCTTTGGGGATGACCAGTGAAATATACCTGCTGGAGCGCATGCTACGGGTGGGTGTTGCTATGGTGACCATTGAGCTGAGATAAGGCGGGGATTTGCCTAGCAAAGACTTATAGATGACTTGGAGCCAGTGGGTTTGGCGACGAATATGTAGTGAGGGCCAGCCAACGAGAGAATACAGGTCGCAGTGGTGGGTAGTATATGGGGCTTTGGTAACAAAACGGATGGCACTGTGATAGACTACATCCAATTTGCTGAGTAGAGTGGCTATTTTGTAAAAATGCCAATAACAACACAATTCAACACAATGTTACCTGGAGATAAGGAGTTTGTTTATCTCATATCTCAACACACAGATAGACATGTTTTTGGAAATTAATTTTGATAATGACGTACGCCCAATTGTTGTCTGGGAAGCTCTTAAAGCATATATGAGAGGTTGTATCATGCCGTACTCTTCACATAAGAAAAACCAATTAAAAAAAAACAATAAAGAATTTGAAATTCTGCGACTTAGAAAGAAAACACAGCTTAGATAGAAATGTTGAACACTTTGAAGCTTGAATATAACATAATAAATACTCTGCAAAGACTGCTGCCCTGAAAACGGTGAAAGTGCGGGGAAAATGCTTTCTTGGCAAATGAAGAAAGATGAGGAGGAATGTACCATCCACAGCATTACAACCCCAGATAGTAGCATAACAATTCATTCTTCTGAAATTAACTTTCTTTAAAACATTTGATCACAAACTGTATCAATCTGAAACCAAAGTTCAGAGAAAGGTATAGACAATTTCCTTAATAAGGCCAATTTACCAATTATAAGTGAACCAGATAAAATGATTATGGATAGAAACATCACCCCAGGTGAGCTGGTGAAGGCCATTCATAGTCTACAACATGGGAAATCTCCTGCTAATGATGGATTCCCTGTGGTATTTTACAGACACTTTCGTCCCCAATTAGTAAAGCCTATGTTACTTATGCTCACAGCAGCTCTAGATAAACATTTACTTCCCCAATCACTCTTTGGCTACAATCACCCTACTTAAAAAGAAAGATAAGGATCCATTGTCATGAGGATCCTTTCACCCAGTATCTCTTTTGAATGTGGGCTATAAAATCATTGGCTTTTCGCATAGAAATAGTAAAACAAAAGTTGATTCACTTAGATTAAACAGGGTTCATACGGAATATGATATCTTCAGACAATCTCCCCCGATTTTGGAATATCCATCATAGCAGGAACTTGAAGGTTCTAAAAGATGCAGTATTGTTGGATGCTAAAAACAAGTTTGATATGGTGTAATGGGCATATTTGGTGGCCGTTATAAAAAAGTTTGGTTTTGGTCTGATATTTATTTCCTGGATTGAGCTATTGTATAAATCCTCCAAAGCAGCTATAAGAAGACTGTACCCACTTTACGTTACAGTTACGTTACAGCCAAGTAGCCTACTGTGGCTATTTGATCATAATGTAGAACTATCAGAGTGGCCTACCATCAAAAAGAATGCCTCACATAACATTTTACCATGGAAATAGCTGTTCTATCATTCAGCCTACTGTAGCAGCCAATGTGTGGTGTTCAATGTAGGCCTACATTCCATAAGACTTTGAAAAAAACATGCAGGGCTTGACATTAACCTGTTTATACACTTCGTCCTTCAGACAAGGAGGTGGCTGAAAATGTTGAATCTGTGTTGTTTAGAAAATAAAATACATTATTATTCCCATACCGTTATCACAGAGAATCAGACAAATTATGCTACCCTCTCCCTACTGACTATGAAAGCTTATTCAAAATACAACACTGCCCCTTTAAGACATAAAAAAAAGCTCTTTACCTGATTTGCTTTCAAAGATATAAATGCACACATTTTGTGCTCTTGTAGGAAGCATCCACTCCCCCATTGTTGACTAGAAATTTGCTATAACAGGTAAAGAATATAAACAAATGTGCACAGGTGGCTACATGCAGCTCTCGCTTTGATCTCAAAACAAGCACATCTACTCACGACCGGTCATGCTGTAAACACAGTCCAGTTGAAAGTGAATGGCACAGATTCATATATGGCAATGGCTATTTGCATATAGGTCTACTGCAGCTCTGATTGGTTATGGCACACCGGTCTGTGTTGAGTATGGGCCTGTCGTGCCTGTTAATGCAATAGAATCCTACTCCAATGTGCTCTGCCTACAACAAAATCTCATGCACAGTTAGTTTTGCATACTAAGTATTGCATAGTTTGTTTTGTTTCTGTATTTTACATTGAAAGTAGCTAATATTGCATCGATTCAATTACAATTCGAAATGTTGAGCAAAACATTGATAGTGTTAACTAAAGGGGAAAAGTTGCTTCTCTGCGTGGGCTGATATTTCTTCTGAGGGGCAGCTTAGAGGTAACATTGCAGCACACTATCATTGTGCTTGGAGGAGTATTGAAACCATGTACATGTAATACCCTATGATATAAAATGTATTCACTACTTTGGTTCCAAGGCTATAAAAAAAACTAACAACAACAATCCAATGATTTTCAATTCGGATTTGGGAAAATGTACATACATTTGTGAAATGTAAGACATCTAGATCGCCAGGCACCTCTATTTAGAACAACCCCACATTATCTCCAGCATTTAATGACAATACCTTTAAGACCTGGTTCCAATGTGGCATCATGATTTTTTAGCATATGTATTATATTGTCTCTCTTCTGTCATTCAACCAATTACAAGAAAAATGTGGGTTATCCAGGACCAATTTCCTTAAATTCTTACATCTAAGAAATCTTATTAAATCACTTAAACAGAATCTGCATGAACCTAAAGCATCTATCATCTAAAAAATACTGAAAGAAGCTCTAATGCCAAAGAAGTTGATTGCCAAGTTATATCAAGGGTTGATTGAATTTATACCTGATATTCAGAACCTAAGGAAAAAAATGGGAAACAGATCTCAAAGAAGAAATTTATGAGAACTATTGGTCACAGACAAGTGAACATTTTCATATTTGCTCCTTAGTAATAAATTATTGAAATTCAAGATAATCCATAGGACTTACTACTCTCCTGCTATAATGCATGTAATGCACCCAGAAATGTAATTTCTCTGTTGGAGATACAAAAAACTAAAAGGAACCCTATTACATGCAGTGAATTCGGAAAGTATTCAGACCCCTTGACTTTTTCCACATTGTTAGGTAACAGCCTTATTCTAAAATTGATTAAAAAAATATATATTCCCTCATCAACCTACACACAATACACCATAATGAGAAAGCGAAAACAGGTTTTTTGAAATTTTAGCAAATGTATTACAAATAAAAAACAGAAATACATTTTCAGACTCTTTGCTATGAGACTCGAAATCGAACTCAACCTTGAGATGTTTCTTCAACTTGATGGGAGTCCACCTATGGTAAATTCAATTGTTTGGACATTATTTGGAAAGGCACACACCTGTCTATATAAGGTCCCACAGTTGACAGTGCATGCCAGAGCAAAAACCAAGTCATGAGGAATTGTCCATAGCTTGTGTCGAGGCACAGATCTGGGGAAGGGTACCAAAACATCTCTGCGCATTGAAGGTCCCCAAGAACACAGCGGCCTCCATCATTCTTAAATGGAAGAAGTTTGAAACCACCAAGACTCTTCATAGAGCTGGCCGCCCAGCCACACTGAGCAATCGGGGGAGAAGGGCCTTGGTCAGGGAGGTGACAAGAACACGATAGTCACTCTGACAGAGCTCTAGAGTTCCTCTGAGTAGATAGGAGAACCTTCCAGAAAGACAACCATCTCTGTAGCACTCCACCAATCAGACCTTTATGGTAGAGTGGCCAGACGGAAGCCACTCCTCAGTAAAAGGCACGACAGCCCGTATGGAGTTTGCCAAAAGGCACCTAAAAGACTCTCAGACCATGAGAAACAAGATTCTCTGGTCTGATGAAACCAAGATTGAACTCTTTGGCCTGAATGCCAAGCGTCACGTCTGGAGGAAACCTGGCACCAGCGGCAGGGACTGGGAGACTAGTCAGGATCGAGGGAAAGATTAACAAAGAAAAGTACAGAGAGATCCTGGATGAAAACCTGCTCCAGAGAACTCAGGACCTCAGACTTCACGGTGAGAAGATGGGGGTTTCCTGAATATGACTAAACCATTGTATGGATGGATGGACACAGAATGTGAAGAATACAATACAACAATTGTTTATGTTCACCTTCCAACAGGACAACGGCCCCTAGCACATAGCCAAGACAATGCAGGTGTGGCCTGGACTTGAACCCGATCAAACTTCTCTGGAGAGACCTGAAAATATCTGTGCAGCGATGCTCCCCATCCAACCTAACAGAGCTTGAGAGGATCTGCAGAGAAGAATGTGAGAAACTCCCCAAATACAGGTGTGCCAAGCTTGTAGCGTCATACCCAAGACGACTCAAGGCTGTAATCGCTGCCAAAGGTGCTTCAACAAAGTACTGATTAACAGGTATGAATACTTATGTAAATGTGATATTTCAGTTTCATTTTTAATAGATTTCTAAAAACCTGTTTTTGCTTTGTCATTATGGGGTATTGTGTGTAGATTGATGAGGGGGAAAAAAACTATTTAATACATTTTAGAATAAGGCTGTAACAAAATTTGGAAAAAGTCAAGGTGTCACGCCTGCTCCCGCTTTCCCTCCTTGGCGCTCAAGTGCGCCAGGCTACTCAGCACTACGCACTCCTGCCACCATCATTATGCACCCCTGCTTCCCTCGTCATGCACATCAGCGATTCATTGGACTCACCTGGACTCAATCACCTGTGTTATTACCTCCCCTATATCTGTCTGTTCCCCAGATCTGTTTCCCTTCTTCAGCATTAATTGTCGTATGTCGTTGTGTTACCCGGTTCTGACGCTGTTCCTGTCCTGTTCCATGTCTGTGCAAAATGAAATGTTCACTCCCCGTACTTGCTTCTCTACTCCAGTGTCGGTTCTTATTTTCCGAATGCACTGTATGCTGTGGTCCTGTGACAAACTGACACATTTTTGGGTTGATTTATGTGCTATCATATCATTGTGTCTAGGAATTTATATCCATCCATCTCCACAATTATGTCTGTTGGGAAATGTAAATATTACTGCAAAATAATGATGTATAGCTGTCAATTAGAAAGCATCATACTCACCATTAATAATGAACTGAATGGCTGAACTATGTATTTACATTCCATTAGAATATTCCATCAAATTAAGCAAAAAAAAGACATGTTTGATACAATCTGGAAACCTGACATTGACCATCTTGAGGAGTGTGACATTTCCCAACATACATAATCACGTTTGAATTTTATATGCACAGTGCCATCAGAAAGTATTCACACCCCTTAACTTTTTCTACATTTGAGATGTTTTGGACACTGGCTGTTTTGGACACTAATGTCAAAGCTGAAATGTCAATAAGTCAATAAGTATTCAATCCATTTGTAAAGGCAAGCTTAAATAAGTTCAGGAGTAAAAATGTGCTTAACAAGTCACATAAATTGTTTAAAGAGTAATGTAATAAGTTACACCATCCAAACGCCACAAAGTATGAACACACAGTGATCATGCTTTACCATACTGTGTTCTGTCTAGAGACACAGTAGGACTTAAAATACAGTTACAGCTTAGGAGGAGATAGTGTTACTCTGCTAATGAGAGAAGCTCATATCTATTGCCATCCAGAGAGCTTGACTGTTTGACAGAAGATCAAATCAGGAGCAATTGAAGAAAACTGGACCAGAACTGCAATGGGCTTTAACATACCACTGTCTGTCTGCCTCCCTGAATAAACTGAGCTGTGGGCAGGAAGCCTGTTCACAATATAGGCATTCATGTATGGATGTGGTTGTAGTGTATGTTACCAGTAGTGGCAGTTGCTATTGACATCTTATATAAGAGGTGAGTTAGAATGATAAAACACAAAACACTGACTCAGCTTTTCTCCCTCTAGTGAGTGAGAGAGTGAGAGAGACCATACAGGGATAGAGGCTGCAGCAGTTCTTGGCCATGACCCACAGTGAAGATGGATGTGGTTTAATTGAATTAGATGTGAGCTCCACCTTCCCTCCACCAATAGAACAGGATAATGCATAAGTCTTCATAAAAAAAAGTGCCTCCACGTTTCTATGGTAGGCCTACTATTAGCCTACTGCACAGTACAGCTTGGGTTGGCCTGACTGTGAAAGACCAATATGGGATTTATCATTTTAGGTCATTCAGAGTGTTTGTCACTGTTTCTCATAGTGCTCTTCCTTCGCCAGGTGGGCCATTTAGATTTTTTTGTGCAAAATTAGAGTATACCCACTTCTCCAGGCACCACGGGATATGGTACCTTGTTTATTGACGGGGACAAAGTAGTAAAATGTTGGCTAATCATTGACTAGTGTGTCCTACAGACTAATCCTGCTGATGCTGATGACCTTGACACCGTGTAGACCCATTGGATGAAAGCTTTCAGCCGGGAACAAGCTCAAGCTCAATATCATCTGACTCGGAAGAGGAAAAGACTGCACAGGGCTGGCAAGAGACAAAGTGTATAGTCTATGAGTCCAAGGTCATGGAGCTCATAATGTTCTGCTAGACCAGCTGCCATTGCCAAACACAAGACGAGGGTTACCAGCTGAAGGACATTCATGACCCTGCCTGGAATATTCAGCCAATAAAACATCCATATTCAGTTAGACTGATGCTGTAGTATAATATAGAATGCCTAGTATGCTCACAACTGCATTGTGGTATAGATATTGCTAGCTCTTGTACATACAGTATGTATTTAATGGAGTTTGATAAAAAATATTTTATATAATATTTTTTGCAAGTGTACTGATAAGTGACTAAATGTATTCCAGCTGCATCAGAAACCAATAAACCAATAAAGTGAATGTATTTGGAAGTAACTAGCTAAATTCTTACTGCTAAATAAAAGTATGCATGGGTGTATTGTGGGAGTTGGTGTATCATTTCAACTTTCAAACATGTTTCAATATAATAGATTAGTCTGTCAATGTAGCAAATAGGTAGACATGGCTTGTTTTCAAGAAAAAGTTAATTTGATCGGGAGACTGAGGTGAGTTTGCACAGCAATATGCAGGAACAGTAATGGCAATGTATGGCAACATATACAGTAGAAGAAAAATATACTACTAACTCCTATAATAAATACTGCAGTTCTACAAAGGTAATACTTGCATATAGTGTGTTTGGGGGGGGCTAAAATGGCTCTATTGAACAAGGACAACCATATCTACTCGCTGCTAGTGTGATCGTGCAATCGGCGAAACACAAAGGCCACAATAATTGCTACAATACATGACTCCATTCATTTTTAGATCAGACAGCATGCTCGTCACTGGTTGAACTCTCCTGGCGTGAAAATACAAAAATACCGCTATGGTGCAATTATGTCTAAAACATCTCATCACTCAGAATTATGTCTAAAACGCCTCATCACTCAGAATGTGTATAGAGACTGGAAAAACATCACAAATAGTGTCTCGCAGTGAAGTTTCCCTTTAATGCCAGGAAAACGTAACTACTCAACGTATTTCCTCTTTTAGTCTCTTATCTAAAGGCTCCCAGTCCAGACACTCCCCATAAGCCTCTCCCTGGCTACCTGGTGTTCCAGGGAAACAAACTGGCATCTGACTGGCTAAACGTGCCTGGATTTGGGGGGACAGATGGCCCTGGCAGTGCCACACAGAGATTGATGGGCAGAGGGAGCGCGGAGATGAGATGGAGCATGGGGGCGAGGGAGCTAGCGTAGACGGCTAATATTTTATTAGCTCTCACAACTATCAGACTGTGTGGCCCTGGGCCTGGGGCCTGACTTATCCAGCAGGCTACCAGACACACAGGAGAGAGAGGACCCAGCGTACACACAAAACGGTGAGAAGATGGGGGTTTCCTGAATATGACTAAACCATTGTATGGATGGATGGACACAGAATGTGAAGAATACAATACAACAATTGTTTATGTGAGAAATATTAAATATCAGAAACAGAGAGGGGGGAGGTATGGAGAGAGAGAGAGAGAGAGAGAGCGAGAGAGATAGAGAGAGAGAGGCAAAAAGTGAAATAACTGAGAAGAACAGAGAGACAGGGTAATGTCAGTCACCCATACAGCTCTGGGGACGTAGAGACAGAGCGATTCATAATTAGAGTCCATTTACTTGAACACATTAACATCTCACTGAAAGCTAACTGACTGTAACCCTGACTGACTATACCATGGTAACTCTGACTGTAGCCCTGACTGACTTTACCATGGTAACTGACTGAATGACTGGGTTGATTGTTATATAACGTAGTGTGTGATGTAAGATTTGGGGTTTATAAGTGAATGTGGTCATTTTTTCCACTGAATACCTCTCTTAATATTTTCCTGTCATGGTGCATGAAGCAGCCTTGCCCAACAATGCGTATGCAACGCTAGCCGGGGGCATATTACACACACACACACACACATACAGATTAAGTTTGATACACATAGCAGAGAGCAGACCGACATTCAGACAGACTCACCAAGGCTAAGGGGTATGAAAGATTTCACACCCTCTATCAGCACAACCTCCCCACCTCACAAAGACCTCTAGACTCACCTAGACCTCTAGTGGTCACCTAGTCTGCTCATGGAGAACTACAGGGTGTGTGCAGACTTTTGTTCCAGCCCAGCACTAACACACCTGATTTTTCAATCAAGGTCTTGATGATTAGTTGAATCAGGTGTGTTTAATACTACTGCTGGGGCTTATTCCCTCTGCTGACTGATGCAAATGACTGTAATATTGTCCTGCTATCCAAGACCACTGCTGGATTGTACTTTAGTGTGAAGGACTATGTGCTGACTACTATTCTGCCATACTGTACTCTCAGAGTGGCTGTACTGTGCTGTACTGTCCTGTACTTCCCTGTACTGTACTAATGAACTGTACTCTAAGGGGGTTAAGAGGAGCTATGCAGATGGAATGTGTCTGGAGGAGTTGTGTCTCCTAATGGAGCAGCTAATGGAGTACTGCTGGGTTATTGATGAGAGAGAACAGAAAGAGAACAGAGGAAAGGACAGAAGAGATGAAATCAGAGAGGAGAGGACAGAAGAGAGGAGGAGAGGACAGAGTGGAGGGAGAGAGAGGAACATGAGCAGGACAAGATGATGGGGGAAGGAGAGGAGAGGAGAGGAGAGGAGAGGAGAGGAGAGGAGAGGAGAGGAGAGGAGAGGAGAGGAGAGGAGAGGAGAGGAGAGGAGAGGAGAGCTCTTTGGGGAGTTAGGCCCAGGTTGCAATTTTTTGAACTTTCAGACAAACATGTATTTATTAAGTGTTACTCAGACAAATTGATTGATTGGTTGATTGACTGATTGATTACAAACCAATAATCAGATTAGTCACAAAGCAAACTCCCACAGAAGCATCATGGAAGAAATAAGAGCTCCAATTAATCTTGAAAAGAGGGAGGATAGAAGGAGGGAGGGCAGGAGGAGAGAAAGATGGATGAAGGGCAGGAGGAGGACAGAGACCAAAATACCTGGAGAGAGTGATATCTGAGATGGGAGGAGGATGGTGGAGGCAGGTACACTCTCTCAGGCAGTAGAATATAGCAAGACATAGAAGTATATGTTAGTGACAGAGACTTTTAGAATGTCACAGTGATTCCATTGTGGGTTGGGGACCCACTGAGGCAATATTTGATAGGACATCCTATTGGGTTGTACTTTGGGTTTCGTAACTTGGTGGGTCACAAAGAAAAGTGGTAACACGTAATAATAGATTTCATTAATAAGTCATTAACTATTAATAAGCAGAACATTAAAAGTTTAAATATGTTTACTGTCATGTTACCAAAACACCCCTAAGCTGTATTTGGGACATAGCTGCACATAGTAGCTACATTTACATTTGAGTCATTTAGCAGAAGCTCTTACCAGAGCGACTTACAGTAGTGAGTGCCTACATTTTCATACCTTTTCTCCTACTGGTCCCCTGTAGGAATCACACCCACAACCCTGGAAAAGTGCCATGCTCTACCAACTGAGCCACATGGGACCATGACGTACACTACCAGTCAAAAGTTTGGACACACCTACTCGTTTTTCTTTATTTTTACTATTTTCTACATTGTAGAACATTTGCGTGAGTGTGTACAGAGACAAAATCAAAACTCAGATAGTCCGTGTAGTCATTTTGTTAGCTATTTAGCAGTCTTATGGCTTGGGGATAGAAGCTGTTCAGAAGCCTGTTGGTGTCAAACTTGATACACTGGTACTGCTTGCCATGTGGAAGCAGAGAGTGGCTGGAGTTAACGATTTTCCAGGCCTTCCTTTCACACCGCCTGATATGGAGGTCCTGGATGGCACGGAGCTCAGCCTGAGTGATTGGGCTGTCCGCACCACACTCTGTAGTGCCATGCGATCGAGGGTGGTGCTGTTGCCATACCAAACAGTGATGCAGCCAGTCAAGATGCTCTCAATGGTACAGCTGTAGAACTCTGAGGATTTGATTTGGCCCATGCCAAACCTTTTCAACCTCCTGAGGAGGGAAGAGGCACTGTCGCACCTTCTTCACAACTGTGTTTGTATGTGTGGACCATTTTAAGCCCCCGCCGATGTGGATGGGTGCGTGCTCGGTTTCCTAGAGTCCACGATCAGCTCCTTGGTCTTACTGATGTTGAGGGAGAAGTTGTTGTTCCGGCACCATACTGCCAGGTCACTGACCTCCTCCCTGTAGAATGTCTCATCGTCGCCGGTAATCAGGCCTGGGTGGCCACGCAGTCGTGGGTGAACAGTGAGTACAGGAGGGGACTCAGCACACAACCTTGTGGGGCCCCCGGGTCAGCGTGGCGGAGGTGATGTTTCCTACCCTCACCACCTAGGGTCGACCTGTGAGGAAGGGAGGTGTAGGGAGCTTGGAGGGGACAATGGTGTTGCCGTAGCCTCAGGGTTGTCTGCGACAGCCTTGTGTGCTGTAGCCCTGTCCTTTAACTTAGCAACTACCTTGTGTTAATCCAGAGCTTTTGATTGGGGAAGCAGCAAACCTTCAGTGTGGGGACAACGTCGCTATGTATTTCCGGTAATGGAGTTGGTTAGCTCGTCAATGTTATCGGCTGAGTCTCCCTTTCTCTCTTCCCACCATCCAACCCCTTTAACTCAGCATTGGACCACCTCAAACCCTGGGCGACAGCACACCAATGCAGAATAGGGTTCTAGTTCAGGGTTCATTGGTGAGTGAGAGCACAGAAGTATGACTGTCTGCCTGGCTGCCTGCAGTGCAGACACAGTTGTAATGTCCACAAGCATTTAGTTTTCATACTACATCAGGTTGACTATGTACTGAATATGTACCTGACAATGAAATTAGCCAGTCTGCAGAGTGGCTACGATCTGTGCCGACACTATATTGGGGAGGTGCACAAACCTGTGTGTGTGTGTGTGTGAGTGTGTGTGTGTGTGTTTGTGTGCGTGCTCAGACCAAGGAAACAGCTGCTTTCAACCACTATTACATAATTTAGGCTGCACGGACCTTAACAGATATAGGGCCCACTGAGTACGACCTGAACTTCACACACACACCAACACACACATGGACACACCGGCAGTGTCTGTCCGGGCCTTCATACAGAGACGCACACATCTCCTGTGACAGTGTCAGAACAACTCTGCTTAAACACCAGAGGGCTGCATTAGCCTAGCGGTTAGAGCGGTGGGCCAGTAATAAATAGGTTGCTAGTTCGAATCCCTGAATGTGTCTTTGAGCAAGGCACTTAACCCTAATTTGCTCCAGGGGTGCCATACTACTATGGCTGTCATTGTAAATAAGAATTTGTTCTTAACTGACATGCCTAGTTAAATAAATAAAACAATTATAAACTGTAATAGCTTGACATGTTAATCTGAGACTATTTTCTTTGAGCTTAATGAACACATCCATCCTCGGGTGTGGGTGTGTCGTTAGAGTCAAGTTCCACTGAGAATATACATGCATACATAAACACAGATTATACATACACCTAGGTGGCAATACATTTTTGTTGCACAGCCCCAGTGTAGGACTTGGTGTAAAACAGGGTGTCAGGGTGGGGTAAGACAGGGTGTCAGGCTGGGGTAAAACAGGGTGTCAGGGTGGGGTAAAACAGGGTGTCAGGGTGGGGCCAGACAGGGTCAGGACGGAGTAAGAGCGGATTCTTCAAGGTAGCCAGCCTTTGCCTTGATGACAGCTTTGCACACTGTCATCAAGGCAAAGGCTGGCTACCTTGAAGAATCTCACATATAACATATATTTTGATTTGTTTATTTGAGCTATGGTCTCTTTTTAAGGGGAGCCCTATAATAAAAACAGTTATAAAACACAAATCCGCTTTCTCTACCCTTAACCTTGTTCTGAACACCTCCAAAACAAAGGTCATGTGGTTTGGTAAGAAGAATGCCCCTCTCCTCCTCTGAGGGTTTAGAGCTTGAGGTAGTCACCTCAAACAAGTACTTGGGAGTACACTGTCCTTCTCTCAGCACATATCAAAGCTGCAGGCTAAAGTTAAATCTAGACTAATTTATAGATCAGAAGGTAAGGGTGTTCTCGAGCGGCTAGATGTTCTTTACCATTCGGCCATCAGATTTGCCACCAATGCTCCTTATAGGACACATCACTGCACTCTATACTCCTCTGTAAACTGGTCATCTCTGTATACCCATCGCAAGAACCATTGGTTGATGCTTATTTATAAAACCCTCTTAGGCCTCACTCCCCCCTATCTGAGATATCTACTGCAGCTCTCATCCTCCACATACAACATCCGTTCTGCCAGTCACATTCTGTTAAAGGTCCCCAAAGTACACACATCACTGGGTCGCTCATATTTTCAGTTCGCTGCAGCTAGCGACTGGAACGAGCTGCAACAAACACTCAAACTGGACCGTTTTATCTCAATCTCTTCATTCAAAAGACTCAGTCATGGACACTCTTACTGACAGTTGTGGCTGCTTTGTGTGATGTATTGTCATCTCTACCTTGCCCTTTGTGCTGTTGTCTGTGCCCAAAAATGTTTGTACAATGTTTTGTGTTGCTACCATGTTGTGTTGCTACCATGTTGTTGTCATGTTACGTTGCTACCATGCTGTGTTGTCAAGTGTTGCTGCCTTGCTATGTTGTTGTCTTAGGTATCTCGTTTGGTAGTGTTGTTTTGTCTCTCTTGTCGTGATGTGTGTTTGGTCCTATATTTATATTTTATTTATTTTTATTTTTAATCCCAGCCCCCGTACCCACAGGAGGTCTTTTGCCTTTTGGTACACCGTCATTGTAAATAAGAATTTGTTGTTAACTGACTTGCCTAGTTAAATAAAGTTTAAATAAAAAATTAAAAAATAAATAAACACCCGTAACCAAAATGATAGCCTAAATGGCAATGCCTACAAGTTTGCAATATATGATCTATAGGCTAAGAGAGCTTCATAATCTGTTTATTCAATTGTGGGGTTGGAATAGTGTGAGAGGAGGTATTCAGACCCCTTGACTTTTTCCACATTTTATTAAGTTACAGCCTTATTCTAAAAAAATAGAATAACCCATAATGAAAAAGCAGGTTTTTGCAAATGTTTGCATAAAAGTAGTATACTGGGCCATTACTAGTCCTGTATTAGCGGACCGAAATGGCCGTCTGTAGAGCAGGCAAATCAGAGATTGAAGGGAAGAGCAAGTGGGCTTTAACCAGCGACCCTGTGGTAAGAAAGAAGGAACTATAGACCATGACCACCTGTGCCATCATCTCCCCTAGCACAACATCAGTAGATCCCCTAAGATCCACACCTATTGGCAGAAGTTCTGCCGGGTTATGGAGGTAATTGGATACATGGAAAGGAAGCTTGTTGAACCTAGATACCTCCGTGTGTGTGTGTGTGGTGTTCTCCCTCACCTGAGGTAGCGCCGCGTAGATTTGACGCTGGAGCACGTCCCTCTCGTGCAGCGCACCCTGCAGCTTGGTCTGTGATTGGATGAGTGTCTCCTGGGTCTCGCGCAGGGACTCAAGTAGCTTGTCTCTCTCATCCAGCATGTTGACCATAAGCTGCTCGAAGTTGGCTTCCGGGTCGGATCCGTTCTGAGCCCCTCCACCCCGGGGAGGACCCCCCGAGTCCCCCTCGGTGATGGTCGGCATCACCTCGCACATCATATTCGCTGATTGGTGCTTACAGTCCTATAGTCGTGTATTGCTGTAATGAAATAGGTGATATCCTTGGCTGTCTGTAGGCTACTCGCTGCCGCTGGCTAATAAACACAATGATTGATTGATGTGAATAGACTATTTATCGTTGATGATCGCGAAATATTGGGGAATGGTATTGGATGTGCCGCGCGCACTGGGGGTAGATATCCTAATGATCTCAATTAAAAACTTTCATCCAGAATCATGAAATTGAAATCAGACGAGCGTTCAGACGATGGTTCATCCGACACATCCGCCCAACCCCGCGCGCCACTCGTGTAATTCCAGTGCGTGTGATTTGATTGACAGATCAGAGACACTGTGATGTCGCCGCTGACCCTGTCGATTACATATTCCAATCAACTGATCTGGGTTCCGGGGTTACTTAGGCGCTCTTTCGGTTCAACAGCCACCAGTTGCCGATTACCTTTCCGCGAAAGAGACGGCGATAGCCAGCTAGGCATGTCTGCAGCATCCACCTTCTCAACCCCCCGCTGCCATCTCCACACCGCCACCGAGCAGACACACACACCACTCCTCCCTCTCCCTCACACACCGGCTCCCGCAGCTGTCACCACTACCGCTACGGAAACGGAGCAACTCCCGGCTATCTACAAAACAATTTACGCATAATTTACATCGATGTTCCCGCATGTGACCACAGCTATCCACATGGTCGCACGTCGTTTATTTTCCCCCGTTTGACCAGCGGACAAATTCTGTATTGTTTTTAGGTTACGAAAAATCTTCGAATGCCCTCGCCATGAAAATAAAATAAACATTTGCTCAAGCGGCAGAAGAACCACTCACATCAGCACCACCATGCGCATCCACGCGCTATTATGCCACGCCAAGCATGCGCGCTCTGCGCGCTCTGGCGACTGAGACCAAAATAGTGTCATGCGCAGCGATGCCTGATGGGACCTGTTATGAATTATGGAACTGGAATGAGATGGAAATTAAAATACCGCATCGGGATATAAACTGGATGTTATTAATAAACAAATACATTAGGTTGCCTAGCCTATAGCCCATTGGACATAGGCTACCTAAACAATAGCCTACCCATAACCCTTCCAAGCATTGTCTTATCTTAATGCGTTGTTCAGTAACAACACCACGTCGGGTGGCTTGTGTGATATCTATAAATGCTGTATTTACGCTTCATAAATCTCATTCTCATCTGATGCATTTTAGCCGTTATGGTAGATCTATGACAAAAAGGTTATAGTAGGACTATGGTTGACATTGCAATTTCCTATGCCTGTATTTCCTATGCCTGCGCTAGGCTACTACACCGTAAATTAAATCAATCACATTTTTGTAAATTCATGTTTTGATTCATGGTATGACCAAATCGTAACATTTAGGACGTCTGTAACGTAAAGTGGTTTCATAGCAGCCTAGTTTGTCTCTCTTATGCTACTTCGCAACAAGATTTAAGATTACGAAATCCTTTGGGAATTTAACTCAACCTTCATCAGAGATACTTTTGAGGAGTTGTGTACGTTGCCCACGTGTCGTCTACATGCCCGCGCGGTGCATTCTGGAACAAGAAGAGCTCTCAAAACCCCAACATTAGCATACATTTTGTCAAAAAGAACTACAACATTACACATATTTTCTGAGATGTGAGATAGTTAATTTGTTATCTGTAATATGAGGCTCAGGTCCTTCAACGTGTGCAGTAAACTACTGCATACCTTCTACCAGTCTGTGGTGGCCAGTGCCATCTTTTTGGCAGTGGTGTGCGGGGGGAGCAAAAATTAAAGCCGGTGATGCTTCTCGGGTAAGTAAGCTAATCAGGAAGGCTAGCTCTGTCCTGGGGATGAGCCTTGACACTCTAGAGGAGGTGGCGGAGAGACGGATCCTGGCCAAACTGCTGGCCATCATGGACAACGTCACCCACCCTCTGCACGCCATGGTTATGACGCAGAGGAGCACCTTCAGTCACAGACTGATCCCACCACGGTGTGCCAGAGAGCGCTACAGGAGGTCCTTCATGCCGGCGGCTATTAGACTATATAATGCCTCACCGGGGTGCCGTGCCGTCGGCAACATAGATCTGGAAATGTTGGGGTGCTAGGACCTAGTTTAACAATGATGCATCCGTGAGCAACTCTCGTCCGTCATCACTCATTCACTCAGGACCTATTTATTCATGCAGGTCTGTATATACATACTCATGTACAGTTGTTATATCATATCACGTGCAATATTGCTAGTAATTCTTGGACCTAACTTACGTAGGCATTCACTGAGGAATGCATATTAGTATCCTGTCAGTCGCACCTTTTCTCATTGCTTTTAGTATATCGAATGTGCAATACGTGCAGTTGTCTGTAATTAAAACCTGCGCACTAAGGACTGTATTTTAAGGGAATTACTATTATTACCCCAAATTATATCATACACACATTTAGCTATTTAATTATCACTTCCTGTCATTTACCTGTACAGTTTGTGTAACCATGCAAGTATTCACTTATCTGTAAATATAACTGTATATTTACCTGTACAGCTAATTTAACCATGCAAAATATTCACTTACCTGTTCATTTAGCCAGTCTGTCTATTAAGTAAACTATTATTACCCTCACTCATATCATATGCATTTTTAGATACTGAAGTATTTCTCTGCCATCGACCTGTATAGTATAGTTAACCATCCAACATCCACCAATGTATAGTGTACATATTCAGCCAACCACACGTCTTTTTATAGCTTTTTTGCACTCCAGATATCTTGTATTTCTATACTTTTTCATACTGCCGCTCTCTGTATCATGTACCGTGTATCTGTCTTTTGTGTACTTTCGTTGTTGCATTTTGCACCTGCCCTGTGTTTTGTTGTTGTAGCTGATTGATAAAGAAATTTCCCCCTCGTGGATCAATAAAGTATCTACTATCTATCTATCTATCTACGTACTTTCGAGGAATAGGCAGGTTTCGACACTTGGTTTGTTCACGACAACTGGGAACTAGGAAAAATACGTGGTGAAATCATAACGTTAGTGATCTTCAAGTCGGAAAATAGGATCTCTAGAAAGAGGCCCAAATAGCGAAGGTGGAATTGCGAGTTGGATGACCGTTCAAAACGATATTTCCCAGTCGGAACTCGTTTTTTTCCGAGTTCACGTTTGTCTGTACGCACTTAGGTCGGAGATTTCCGAGTTCCCAGTTGTTTTGAACGCGGCATCATACACTGATTTTGGGCGATTAGTTAAGCATCCACGTGACGCGTCATGACAACGTGAACGCGATTGGTCGACAGTCTGCTGGTGAGGCGTTATACGTTCTTCCATGCATTGTCCAATGGGATTCCTATCTCCTCCTTTCTCTAATATGTCTTCATCCAGTTGAACCGACTAATCTGATTGGCTCAATGACCAGTATTGTCCAATCAAATTCGAGAACGATGAGCTCGTCGATTACTACTGATACGAAGGAAGTCTCGCGTAATTTAACGTACGTAAACTCATTTACGTCAGTCCCATGATGGCTGAAGATCCTGGAGGAACAGTTTTCAATTGCTGTCCCACCTTTTTCTCTTTCTCCTGCTTGTCATAGAGACATGGCAGGACACACAGCATCGATAGGCGGACATAGACCCTTGTTACCGTCATGCCCAAGAAAGGGAACCGAAAACGGCTGAAATGTCGGCCGGGGGACATCTGCTCGGAGTCAGGTAGCTGCTAGCTAGCTAGCTCGCTAAAGTTAACTCTTTGACCCGGCCGGAGCCTATTTTTTTATTACATTTTTTATTTAACCTTTATTTAATTAGGCAAGTCAGTTAAGAACAAATTCTTATCTACAAACTTAGACGACGCTAGGCCAATTGTGCTTCGCCCTATTGCTATTAGTGGTGCACAGAGTGGGTGGATCCTCGAGGACCAAAGTCAAACTACCCGATTCTATTACCATCATTGATAATAAATATGTAGGCCCTTTTTTTGGTCGATGTCAGGCATACCCATCAGAGGCGCATCGTGGAGTGTAGCTAGTCAGTAGCGGTGCGTGTGTTAAATCACTGGGGAAGCCAAGCCCCCCCCCCAAAAAAGCCATATTACAACCTGTTTGCTCTATAACCCATTTGTTCATACGAAACCGAGATATACAACAAGGCCGTGACAACAAACATACAACAGTCACACAGTGGCAGAATAAATTAAACTACACAAAACCGGAGAGCAACATCTCAGGTGAAATCCACTAAGCAAATATTGTACGTAACAAACAGTTATATGACCTGCAGCATGGTCAAGCAAGTTAATGTTTGACATTTTACTAAACAATTACTGATTTATAACCACATACTTACCGCAAGCATTTCTCTACACCGGCAATAACATCTGCTAAACACTTATGTGACCAAGTTTGATTTGATTTGAAGTCAGCACAAAGACAACAGGAGCCTCTGCTATTCCAGAACCATTTCAACTTAAACATTTAAACATCAAACTAACTACATGCATAGTTTAAAACACTGAAAACAAACAAAGATACCAAAAACAATTTAGTCCAATCAATGGTGCTAAACATCATGTGGCTGTCCATGGTACTGATTTTTCTCAGTGTGTGTGTTCAGGTGCATGTGCAAAAAAAAAATGCCTTCCTCCTCTCTTTCATGTTGGCAAAATGGTCTATGGCTCTGTCATACAGTGCACTTTTAGTTTTTGTTTTCATAGGCTACCTAGCTAAAATGCTTGCTAGCCTAACTTGGATGGGCAAAAATGAACCACTTAAGTTCACTAGCTATTTAACGTGAGCCTACTAGGTTTTATATAGGCTACATATTGAACTTCAATCATCTCAGGCCAGTGGCACAATATATGAATTCATGGCTAGATCAGAATCGGCATCATAATCATTTGCCTGTACTGAGAATTAAGTCAAAACCACAAGTCAAAAATCTCCATCCATTGCATAGGAAGGGATGATTTAGCAAGCTAGCTACTGCAGGACATCAACAGAAACAGACCAGAAAGAGACACGTTTGTCTCACAATGGTGATGTTTTGCTTAGGATGTGATTTGATTGGTGTGAAGCCAAATCCAAACTCGCTTTGCTGTGCCAAGCCACTTGAGAGTTTATGGAAAATGATGAAAACACAGAGAGACAAAAGATAAACTATAATTGTTATAATGATTTTTTTATTGGTCAAATATTTGGGGAAGCCTGGCTTCCCTTGGCATCCCATGAATAGACACTGAGTGTAGTTAGAATTCTCATTGTCTTCCTTTCTTTGCTCTGTTCTGAGTAAAGTGAAGGGCCGTTTGAGCAGATCACTTTTGTCAAGCCGGTGACCATCAGCTTTCAAAGTGTCTTGCATACTTGGTGCTTTCAAGATAACTGGGAACTCAGAAAAAATGAGGTCAGATCATGACGTCAGTGATCTTCGGGTTGGCAAGTTGGAGTTCTAGAAAGATGCCTGACCGTTCAAAACTATTTTTCCCAGTCGGAGTTGTCTTGAACACACTGAAGTCGGAGATATTGGGGTTGGAGACGTTTTTAGTTTAAAACGTTTATAAAAAATTGCATTGATGTGTCTGACTTTTGGCTGTCACAGATGCACCGCTCCCCTGACTTCACTGCTTGACTTTCATCTACAGTCGGTTGCTTTCGTCTTAGCACTCAAATGAGCCCAAAGAAAAGCCATGCTCGAGCCGATCAAATCCATGATGCATTGTGGGTAAATTGTATACTAATTGACTGACTGATCTACGAGTAGTTATTTATGATGCAAGCTGATTTGTTAATCAGTCAGTGTCGAACAAGCCAAAAGTGTCTGACATAATGCCTAACCAGTGTTTTCAGGTCCCTACAGACAAAGGAAAAGGGATGAGGGGAGCAGGAAGTTGTTTAGGACTATTGAGATGCACCCCATGCCACCCTATGCTATTGTGAGCGCTTGGTAAAGCCTATATTCTCCCCTTGCAGTGACGGTTGCTGATTTCGCCAATGCTGACCCAGCCGTTGTGAAGTCAGGGAGGGTGAAAAAGGCTGTTGCCAATGCAGTTGAAAAAGAAGGTATGATCATCAAAATTCTTAGGTGTGTCCATTTGTTCTACAATTAATTGATAAACCACATTATTGTGCTTACTAACATTCCACTGTGCTTGTCCTGTAAACCTACCTGTCGTCTCAGATCCGTACAGGGAAGTGAACAAGGATTGATAGGAGTGAACAACTTTTCTGAATAAAACACAGACCATCATTTGATTGACTGTCTTATCTTTTTTTCCCAGAGTATAGTGAGTGCAGTGATGGGGAGGACTATACAGTGGATATCTGGCTGGTGCTGGCTTCTTATATCCGTTCAGAGGACGTGTGTACGTTTTCTCTGATTTGCAGAAATGCCAGGGCCGTCACCTGCACTGCTGACTTCTGGACCAGACTATACAGAAGGTAGAGTTACACCCTCTCATTGCCACAACCTATATTCTAGCTGGGCTCTTGATAAGACTTGAATCCTGGGAAGTCAGATGCACATTGTCCCTGACAACTGGCCCATAAAGGAGAAGTAGCCTAGTTTTCTTATTTATGTATTTTGTCTCCCCGTCTCTCCCGCTCTCTATTCTCTCCTCTGTCTCTCACTTTCTCCTCTCCTCTCCTCTCCTCTCCTCTCCTCTCCTCTCCTCTCCTCTCCTCTCCTCTCCTCTCCTCTCCTATAGACACTACAGTCTGGATGCTTACCTGCCGTTTCGTCTGCAGCCAGACTCCATAGCCAGGAAGCGTTTTCTACGGGCTCGCGTGATTCGCTCCCTTTTCCACCTGTATGAGCCATTCAGCTCACACATCTCCCTAAGCCCCGCCCTCCCTGAGTCCCCACCCACCACGCTACTCAACTCCAAGGTAAAGAACCAAGATGGCCCCAAGAGCGTTTTTTTTCTCCAAAGAACTGTATGGTGTGTGGAGTTGTTTGAGGTTCTGGCCTTCTTATTCGGATCCTGAGAGGGTCTGGGCACTTGATCTGTACTATAACTCACTAATCCTGATCCATCAAGTGCTGGCTTTAATGTGCACTTGACACTTGTGCAATGCTAAGAGCTGTATTGCCTGTTTTCTCCGCTGCAGTGTCTGCTGTTCTGGGTCAATAAGGTTGTGGGCACTTGACCTGAGCCCATGTGGGAGTTCAACTTCAAGTTTGTGAAGCCGGTATGTATTCATGCGAAATACACTAGTGAAACATGTTTACTTTAAATTTGAAGTAAACCATTTAATTGTAATATAGATACCGTCGTTTATGTATGTGTGTGTGTGTCTCTCCTCTAGGCGTTGAGGTGTAAAGGTGGCAGTGCCACCCGGGGTCTGCTGCTGCCCCGTCAGTATGAGGAGGTCCATGCCGACTCAGACTGCTACCTGCTGCAGGTCACCACCCTCAACTTCATCTTCACCTCAGTCGTCATGGGGATGACCCTTTCCCTGGTCAATACACCACTCACTTTACTCTGTAAAGACTTTGTCTCCATCCATAAAGTTGCATTGTTAAAGTCACATAATGTGGTTGTAACTCATAGTGGGCCTATTTTAGGACAGGGGAACCTATGCCTCCTTTCTGTCTAACCCAATCTTTGTCTCTATTCCCTCTCCAGTTTAACATCAACGTGAACGCGGACATGCGTCACCACAGAGTGCGTCTGGTGTTCCAGGACTCTCCCCTCCAGCAGGGGAGGAGGAAAGGGGAGCAAGGGGGGACACAGGTGGTGCTGGACCCTGTACACAACATGAGACTCATGGACTGGTGGCATCCGCAGTACCCATCCTCCACCTACACTTAGAACCCACCTCTCATGTAGAGCCCTCTTATTATCCCACATGTTCCACACGTTTAGTCCTAGAACTCACTGTAACTGTCTGCTCGTACACATAGTCCTAGAACTCACTGTAACTGTCTGCTTGTACACATAGAATGCCCAACACAGTCCTCTAGCGTATTCTTTACATCCCCCAACACAGAGTCCTCTAGCGTATTCTTTACATCCCCCAACACAGTCCTCTAGCGTATTCTTTACAGCTCCCAACACAGTCCTCTAGCGTATTCTTTACATCCCCCAACACAGAGTCCTCTAGCGTATTCTTTACATCCCCCAACACAGTCCTCTAGCGTGTTCTTTACATCCCCCAACACAGTCCTCTAGCGTGTTCTTTACAGCTCCCAACACAGTCCTCTAGCGTATTCTTTACATCCCCCAACACAGTCCTCTAGCGTATTCTTTACAGCTCCCAACACAGTCCTCTAGCATATTCTTTACAGCTCCCAACACAGTCCTCTAGCGTATTCTTTACAGCTCCCAACACAGTCCTCTAGCGTATTCTTTACAGCTCCCAACACAGTCCTTTAGCGTATTCGTTACAGCTCCCAACACAGTCCTCTAGCGTATTCTTTACATCCCCCAACACAGTCCTCTAGCGTATTCTTTACATCCCCCAACACAGTCCTCTAGCGTATTCTTTACAGCCCCCAACACCAAAAAGCACCTACCTCCTCAGTACCCTAGCTCTCCATAGACAAACCCTCAACTTCCAATCCCCCCACATTGCCTACCCTCAGACCACCCTATACATTTATGTTGAACAGATGTAGGGACAATGTAATTTGTTTGAATATTTCCTACTTTCTGTAACTGCGGAATCTTTGTTTTAAGGGAGACTTTTGATTTAATGTTTTGATTTGACTATTCTACGGACCAAAATTATGATTTTCCGCTTTAGTAATCATTTTATTTGATACCTCTAATCTTTGGTAACTTTTAAATTGTTCTTTTTAAAACTCCAACTCCTGATTCGTCCCGTGTATCCTCAGGAAGTTAAGTTAGATCTGAAAAATCTTAGTATAGAGTGGGTTCTGTGATCGTTGGGTCTGGATTTAGTTTAATGGATGGGGATTTTTGATGTGTCCACTTAGTGACAGACCACCTGACTAACAGACACCCTTCCTGTGCTTGAAACGGCAGTTGCTATTCTGTGAATTAAATGTACAAATCAGTCTGAAAATGATTATCTGAAATGTTTTTGTTTTGTCTGCCATGGGTTAATTTAGGCATGCATGCTGTAGAATTGCTTTCCACGATGCAAAGATCCAAGTCATCTGTCTTTTTCATAAGGAGCAACCTGTTAACTATTGTCACTGCATTGTAGCGGAGCATCATTTTATATCCTGCCTCTGTCTGTGCTAGAGAACATTTCTGATTGGGTTTATGAACACAAGGAGGCCAGTCTTGTATGTAAACAATGATCAGTAGAAACATGCCAATCATGCTTTATTTGTAAAAAGGGGGGTATGTGAAGAATCAACATGTAATACCCACAGGAGACTATATCAGTTCTACTATTTACTCAATCGTCCAATCAAAATGCAGTTAAGAACATTAGTGTTTGAATTTATCGTGTGTAGTGAAAAGCAAAGCTTTTTGTTGATGATCAGACTTGAAATTGCTTTATTGTAAATACATGTATAGCTAATTGACCATGTGAAGGACATTTTTGGCTGTGCGAGCCATCCCATAATATCATTCCCCATGTAAAGCCTGTGGATGCTGTTTGTATGTGATCTGATTGTTTGGCCAACCTCCTGCACTGAAATACAGGATAGTATGGAAGGGGTTCTTTACAGTTGTATTTCTCTATCAATACAAATAGAGTTTCCTACTATGTTTGACATATGGTGATACCTACTTAAAATGTTGCTGCTGTACAGTTTGAGGGGTAAAGTAATACAGTGCTTAGTCCTATCAAACTATAATGATTCCTTGACAATAGTGCCCTCTTGTGGTCAACTGAGTAGTTCCATAGATGTATTTGATAGTAAAGAAATCCCTGATGGTATTGGCCAGGGGTTTGCATTGCAACCAGTAGAGGTGTGTGGCTAAAATCACTGTGGAAACCAGAAAAAATTATTTTAAATTCATATTAACCCCTCCTACAGAATATGCTTTGGCAATATTTTGAGTGATGAAATAAATGGCAAAGACTCCAAACATCTATTATTATTCTGTTTAATTATTCCTGGTACAGTATATAGTATGTGTTATGATTGCAGACAGAGCCCAGAGAATGGGATGGTACAATATTGAATTAGTCATATTTTGATAAGGTGCATGCATGGGGATGTCACCAAGAGATATGCACATGCTATAGAGAGACACCTGGCGGACTGAATCCTCCCTGTTGTAGGCACAATACAGCTAGTGATACCTAGACTTGCGCTGGCAAATAAATCCATTACATTTGCTACTTAAATGTGTAGTAAACTCAACTGAGGAGTAATAGAGAATGGAGACTTTTAACTTGAAAATGTGCAGGATACCTCTATACAGTTTTCCCTGACTTCAGTTTTTTTTTTAATACTGTGTTATGCTTGTTCGTATAGCACTCCTCAAAGGCCGCTTGGTTTATGTTTTTTTTGTTGGTGAGATGAAACTGCCAAAACTCTGAAAGGTCAGAATTGCAACAAGATTTGTCCAAGCCTCAAATATTAATTCGTAATCGTAACATGGTGTTTGTATGTTCACAGATGAAATTTCACATTTACGTTTCATGTTTCATGCATGGCTTTTCTTACGATCCTAACAATTTACTTATGAATTTTCTAACGATATGAACGTTCAACCTTTTGGCAGCTATCTAGCTCCATGTAGATGGCCTACGAGTAGAGAGACAGAGACAGAGGGGCACTGTTTCAGTTGCTCGGATGCTTTCTCCAGCGAGCTACATTCAGCCTCTTGCGAATTGAATGAAAATTATTAAACACAGAGAGACGAAAGATACATTATTATATATATATACACAGTATATTGTTATTTTGTGGGGGAAGCCTGATTTTCCTTGACATCCATGAATACATGCCACTGATTGCAACTACTGTGAAATAGCCATTCAGTTTCAATACCATGCTATAATTACAATACACACACATGCATTAGTGAGAGGGAATGTGTGCAGCAATGTATGGTCCATTTAAAATGACAATTGTCAGGCAGTCGTGAACGTGTGACCATTAAAGTCAATACTGGCGCAACCACTCTGGTATAATAATTACTGAAAACAGTTGCAAAACGTTTGCAACGTAAACTAGCGTTTCTATTGGACAGGTTCAGCAAACAGGGCGGGTTCAACCTGAATCTGTCCAATATAAACGCTATTTTTCGTTGCAAAACAGAACGTTTTGCAACTGTTTTGAGTAGCCTAATGATAACACCCCATGCATGCACTTACAGTAAACTCAGCAAGCATAACGTCACTCCCCCGAAAACACCCATGTCCAATAGAACTACACCCCCCCCCCATAATTCTCAGTGCGCTATGCCAACCCGTCTATTGGTTGCCGGAGTTGTCACAAGTGAACACAGGTGACCTGGGACGCGCCAAGCCCCGCTGACAACATCACAGACAGCTGGAGTGCCAGTGGAGTGTATCAGCCATTCTATTGAAATTATAACGACACACAAATAAGCCTCTTTTTTGTTTTTAAGCGTAGTTTGTGTGTGAGGATCCGAGCGGTTCTACCAACAGCATTGGAAAAGACGCGTTGTTTCGCGATCCTGCACTCCCAACTTCGTATCATCTGACCTTCAGAGCGTGTAAGTAATATTCCACCGATGAATTTATGCGAACACCACACCGCACCGGAAAACTCAGTTTTCTTATTTATTAAAGTGGCTGATTATGCATTGTGCGCCATAGTTTGAACTTTGGAAATAGATTTCATGGTCATTTTGTAAATATGAAAGTCATTCAGCTCCAGCGTTTACGGACACTGCTGGGTAAAAAGGCATGGGTTTTTACTATTTTAAGTGAGTTGAAAACACATGTTATATAAAATCGTTTGCTTAATAATAAACAGTATAGGCTAGGTAATTGCATTATTTGTTGGATATATTTGAGTTGGTAGTCTAGTCAGCCTATTCAATTACCCTATCCTTTTCCTAAAACATTGACAGTTAAACATATTCATGTTATGTTTTTTTTCTTCTGAACTGTCAAATGCAATTTCCGACTCAGATGCCATTTATGACCAACCTCTGGTTTTGTATCGTTGACGACACTATCCAGAGTTATGTTACTGCTATGTATAAACCGTGTTTGTGTTACACTGATACACCTATTATATAACTTTGCTGGAAAGCGGCGCGCTGGGGGCCAGACAGAGCCGAGCGAGCAGGCTGGTCTCACTAGACGTAACCATAGTAGGGTGCCTAATCATAACGCATATATTGAATAATGTGAAAAGTAATACTCCTCCTCTAAGAAAACAAAGGTCCAAACCTCATGTCTTTAGCATTTGTTCAAATGTTATTCGAGTTCTTACCTTTTTGTAGGATGGCCAAGAGTACAGCCCGGTCTCATAGACTATACGTAACATAATATACGTAAATCCGGGACGTTCAATTAGAATGTTATGTTTGGTATGGTGACATAAGACTGAAGATTACTTAAGGCAAAAACTAAAGTAGAGTGGTTGGTCGGGTGTATAAAGTGAATGTCGAGCAACCCAAAATATGCTTTTTTGAATCTCATCACGTACAACTTAAGCATTAGAGGCTAATTAGCAACTTTGCAACTACTGACTACTTTTTATCTACTTTGCAACTACTTAGCATGTTAGCTAACCCTTCCCCTAAACTTAACCCTAACACCTTAACTCCTAGCCTAGCTAACCATAGCCACCTAGCTAATGTTAGCCACAGCAAATTGGAATTCATAACATATCAAATGTATTGCAAATTCGTAATATATTTTAACATATAATATGAAATGAGTGATGTGCACCACAAATGAATACATACCATAGTAGTTTGTGTCCCAGATTTTAATTGACTATATTAAGTCTACCACTGACTCCAGGTTGCAGGAGCGTGATGGCTAGTCAAGTCCCTGAGCAATGCCTCATCCACCTCCCCCTCCTCCCCACCTCTCACTCCCCCTCCTCCCCACCTCTCACTCCCCCTCACCTCTCACTCCCCCTCCCCCCACCTCTCACTCCCCCTCCCCCCCACCTCTCACTCCCCCTCCCCTGCTCTCTCTCTTTATCGCAGTCCACCGTGTGAGCCTGCTGGGTTATTTACATATTTACACTGTGTGTGTGTGTGTGTGTGTGTGTGTGTGTGTTGTTTGTGTGTGCGTGTAGGCTATCATGTAGGCTATGTGTTTGTGTTTTATATAAAGGGTTCAGTGCATCTCCCTGGGCTGTCTGATGTTTGCGTTTACTCTAATACGCGCGTGCTAAAGGACTCTCATATCAAGTGATGTCCCATTATGAGTGATGATGATCATGATGGTCTTCCAACACTTGGCTGCTCCTCCCAAAGTCATCGGTTGGGTTTTACCTGTTTGATATTTAGGCTAGAGATGCAATTGTCTGTGTGTAACATAATGGGTGGAGTGTCAAAGCGCTAACAGTAGTGTACAGTTACGTATCGGGATATACTTTTTTACAATATATTGGATAGTTTTGACTATCACAATATTATTTTTGCCCTACTTTACGGTACCTGAATTTTTCCTTCATAGCTTGATCGCCAACTTTTTAGTGTGTTTTCACATATAATCCTCTTTAAAAGAGCTGATCTCAGTTGTCTTTAAAGTGAACTCTGGGGTAAAAAAAAAAAAAAGCAAAGGAACTCTGTACTCTTTGTATTCACACTGCCCTTGCCTTTGAATGAGGACTCAGCTCTTTTGCAAGTTCACTTAAGCTATTTTGAGTCATCTTTCTATTCACATTGCAATGTTTAGAAAGGAACCAAGATCTTTTTCCAACATTCACTCAATGCAATCTGGGTTTTTACAAGGTGCGAGTGAGAGAGAGAGAGACTCCATCATTCACCTCTCTGTAGTCCAGGGATTGACCGCAAGAAGCCCAAACAGATATCATATTTGACTAAAACATACTTTTTCCAACCTTGCTTACATTTAACATAATTTGGAGCTGATTTCCTGGTGTTTGTAACAAATGTTTATGTCCAACAATGAAAATTCAAAAAAACAAACAAAAAGTTATACATACATACATACATACATACATACATACATACATACATACATACATACATACATACATACATACAGTACCAGTCAACATTTTGAACATACCTACTCATTAAAGAGTTTTCTCTTTTTTTACATTGTGGAATAGTGAAGACATCAAAACTATGAAATAAAACACATGGAATTATGTAGTAACCAAAAAGTGTTAAACAATATATATTTTATTTTTCTATATTTAGCCATACTCTTGGCATTCTCTCAACCAGCTTCATCTGGAATGGTTTTCCAACAGTCTTGAAGGAGTTGTTGGCCGCTTTTCCTTCACTCTGCGGTCCAACTCATCCCAAGCTCTCTCAATTGGGTTGAGGTCGGGGGATTGTGGAGGCCAGGTCATCTGATGCAGCGCTCATCACTCTCCTTCTTGGTCAAATAGCCTTTACACAGCTGGAGGTGTGTTTTGGGTCATTTGTCCTGTTGAAAAACAAATGATAGTCCCACTAAGCGCAAACCAGATAGGATGGTGTATCACTGCTGAATGCTGTGGTAGCCATGCTGGTTAAGTGTGCATTGAATTCTAAATAAATCACAGACCGTGTCACCAGCAATGCACCATCACACCTTCTCCTCCATGCTTCACGGTGGGAACCACACATGCAGAGATCATACGTTCACCTACTCTGCGTCTCACAAAGACACAGCATTTGGAACCAAAAATCTCAAATTTGGACTCATCAGACCAAAGGACAGATTTCCACTGGTCCACTTGCTCATGTTTATTGGCCCAAGTATCTTATTTTTGGTGTCCTTTAGAAGTGGTTTCTTTGCAGCAATTCAACCATGAAGGCCTGATTCACGCAGTGTCCTCTGAACAGTTGATGTTAAGATGTCTGTTATTTGAACTCTGTGAAGCATTTATTTGGGCTGCAATCTGAGGTGCAGTTAATTGCCAATTTCTGAGGTTGGTAGCTCTAATGAACTTATCCTCTGCAGTAGAGGTAACTCTGGGTCTTCCTTTCCTGTGGCGGTCCTCAAGAGAGCCAGTTTCATCATAGCGCTTGATGGTTTTTGCAACTGAACTTGAAGAAACTTTCAAAGTTCTTGACATTTTCCGGATTAACTGACCTTCATGTCTTAAAGTAATGATAGACTGTCGTTTCTGTTTGGTTATTTGAGCTGTTCTTGCCATAATATGGGCTTGGTCTTTTACCACATAGGGCTCAAACGCATTAAGAAGGAAATCAATTCCACAAATTAACTTTTTAACAAGGTACACCTGTTAATTGAAATGCATTCCAGGTGACTACCTCATGAAGCTGGTTGAGAGAATGCAAAGTGTGCAAAGCTGTCATCAAGGCAAAGGTGGCTACTTTGAAGAATCTCAAATATAAAATATTTTGATTTGTTTAACTTATTTTGGTTACTACAAGATTTTTGTACTACATTTGTTATTTCATAGTTTTGATGTCTTCACTATTTTTCTACTATGTAGTAGAATAGTAAAATCCTTGAATGAGTAGGTGTGTCCAAACTTTTGACTGGTAAACGCAATATATAAAGTGTTGGTCCCATGTTTCATGAGCTGAAATAAAATATCCCAGAAACTTTCCATACGCACAAAAAGTGCATTTATGGTATGGGCAGGAATAAGCTACAGACAACAAACACAATTGCATTTTATCAATGGCAATTTGAATGCACAGAGATACCGTGACGAGATCCTGAGGCCCATTGTTATGCTATTCAGCCGCAGCCATCACCTCATGTTTCAGCATGATCATGCACAACCCCGTGTCGCAAGTATCTGTACACAATTCCTGGAATCTGAAAATGTCCATGTTCTTCCATGGCCTTCATACTCACCAGACATGTCACTCATTGAGCTCTGGATTGATGTGTACGACAGCATGTTCCAGTTGCTGCCAATATCCAGCAACTTCGCACAACCATTGAAGAGTGGGACAACATTCTACAGGCCACAATCAACAGCCTGATCAACTCTATGCGAAGGAGAGGTGTCGCGCTGCATGAGGCAAATGGTGGTCACACCAGATACTGACTGTTTTTCTGATTTACGCCCCTACCTTTTTTTAAGGCATCTGTGACCAACGGATGCATCTCTGTATTCCCAGTCATGTGAAATCCATAGATTAGGGCCTAATGAATTTATTTAAAATCACTGATTTCCTTTTGAACTGTAACTCAGTAAAATCTTTGAATTTGTTGCGTTTATATATTGTTCTCTCTCCCTCTCAAGGATAATTATGAACATGGTTTCATTTGTAAATGACTAACTTGAGGAGTTTATGCTCCGGTTGATTTTTACACTGAATTGCCCTATTAGAGACATTTCTGAGAAATGGCCTATCCGTGTATGACCTCAAAGCAACCTACTCACATGTATTCATATTCATGACCTTCATATGGGCAATGCTCAACATCAGCAGGAGTTGGACAACTGAAGTTCCAAGCTTACACACTTTGTTTGTAATAAAAAATAGAAATCTGTGGGCTTTTTGTAGCAGTTAAACTGTTATAACTTCCTTCAAGGATGTATTTCTACATTAAATATGTATTGCTACAGGTCAACAGAATAAATATTCCAGTCTTATGGCCTGTTCAGTGGGATGTGATATGGTGAACATGCTGTAAAATAGACCCACACTGTCTGTAGCACAATAGGAAAGCACTATTTGAGGAATGTGGATGGATGGGCCTTTATATTTGTAAAACATTTTTACACAGAGAGATGCTTCCTATGAGCCCTGTCTGTCGGCAACACTCCCAACACTCCCTCTGTACTTCTATACAGGAATTCATATTGTCATACTATCCTTCTCACCCCGGGATTTACAGTATTACCGGTTTATTACACAAGGGGCCGCCAAAAAAATGCCAAAAAGCCCATTGGCCGTTGATTACCAGAATGCTAACAGAATTAGCACAAGTAATAGTGAATTTCCATGAAGGCGGCTAGCTAAATATGCTAACGAGCTCAAACGAAAATAAATGAATTGCAAAGACGGCCAATCCAGCTCATAAAGTTATACATACAGCGGGTGAAATAAGTATTGAACACGTCACCATTTTTCTCAGTAAATATATTTCCAAAGGTGCTATTGACATGAAATTTTCACCAGATGTTGGTAACAACCCAAGTAATCCATACATACAAATAAGTTCAGAAATTAAGTTGTGTAATAATGTGAAATGACACAGGGAAAAAGTATTGAACACACTTACTGATATTTATTTAATACTTTGTACAAAAGCCTTTGTTGGTAATGACAGCTTCAAGACGCCTCCTGTATGGAGAAACTAGTCGCATGCATTGCTCTGGTGTGATTTTGGCCCATTCTTCCACACAAACAGTCTTCAAATCTTGAAGGTTCCGTGGGCCTCTTCTATGAATCTTGATCTTCAGTTCTTTCCATAGATTTTCAATGGGATTTAAGTCAGGTGATTGGCTGGGCCATTCTAGCAGCTTTATTTTATTTCTTTGAAACCAATTGAGAGTTTCCTTGGCTGTGTATTTGGGATCATTGTCTTGCTAGAATGTCCACCCTCGTTTCATCGTCATCATCCTGGTAGATGGCAGCAGACTTTTGTCAAGAATGTCTCTGTAAATTTGCCCATTCATCCTTCCTTCAATTATGTGAAGTTTGCCAGTACCATTTGCTGAAAAGCAGCCCCACACCATGATGTTCCCAACTCCAAACTTCACTGTTGGTATGGTGTTTTTAGGGTGATGTGCAGTGCCATTTCTCCTCCAAACATGGTGTGTATTATGACATTCAAACAGTTCAATTTTGCTCTCATTTGACCACACTATATTCTCCCAGTATTTCAAGACCTTCGTAACAATTAGGTTGCGAAGGTCTTTAGACCGCTCTTTGCTTTTACCCATCATGAGATGTGTCTTGTGTGACACCTTGGCAATGAGACCTTTTTGTAGGCCATCAGTTGGGACTGAACCAGCTGATATTAATTTGCACTGACAGGGGGCTGGATTGCTTTTTAATTATAGCTTTCAGCTGTTGTCTTGGCTTTCCATGCCTTTTTGCACCTCCCTTTCTTCATGTGTTCAATACTTTTTTCCCTGTGTCATTTCACATTATTACACAACTTAATTTCTGAACTTATTTGTTTTGGTTTCTTTGTATGTATGGATTACTTGGGTTGTTACCAACATCTGGTGAAAAGTTCATGTCAATAGCACCTTTGGAAATATATTTACTGAGAAAAATGGTGACGTGTTCAATACTTATTTTTGGTGAGTTTGGAGTTTTACAAGCCGATGTGATCGAGGGACATTGTGTAAATGAACAAAGTTTTGATGCATTTGTGTCTGAAGGAAGAACAGTACTGGCTCTGGAGCAGCATGTTTACATGCTGTGTGGAGTCTAGTCACTAGGGCAACAGGCCTGCCTGCTCTGGGAGAAGATTGGGGAGGAGCAGACGGCCCAGAACGGAGAGGAGGAAATAACCGCAAGGAAATCAAGATGGCAGTGGCAGCTGTACAGAATTCAACCAAGGACTTTGACTTCTCAAACATGGCAGAAAGCTAGTTACATATTGCAGCTTTAAGGCGAAGTTCATTGTTGGAACCTTCGTAGGAGCATCGTTAAGTCTCTGAGCTGTTTCCCAAAACATCGTTATTAACCTTTTCACACGTGAGTTCCAGATAGTTCTAATGTTCATCCCAGCGTGAGTTTTATGCACGTGATGTCAGAATCACTCACTGTTCCAAAATGTGATTGTTAAGCAACAGGACAGTTAACGCGCACTGCCTGCTAATTATCTATAGGCTATGTTTCAACTTGTCAATTTTAAATTATTTTCTAACAAATCTTATGTGTTCCACCTCTTCATTAATTCCCATAAAAGTAGCCCATTTCAGTGTTGCGGACGATTTATGTTTGAGGCTTTACAGAGCCGGACAAACTTCTCTCTTCGAGGAGAGCCCAAGCACTTCACCAATGTTTCTGCAGATCAGGTATGCGGTCTTGCATGAATTGGCACATTTTCTGGTTGGCGCTCACATTGCCTTCTTTGTTGATTTCCTTACAAGTAATAACTTTTGACACGTGTGCGTTCCTATGAAAGTAAATGCCTTATTTCTGTATATCGTGTTGTCGTTTCTACTGTAGCATACAGTATGTATGTACGGAGCATAATGTATTTACAGTTTTATTCACATTTTCAAGTACTGGTGACGACATGCATTTCGATTATTGCATAGATTGTAATGACCACCTATGATGTGTGTGAAATAATTTTTTGAAGGTTGTACTGATTTATAATGAGCTATTTGTTGACATTATACAATTAATTCTGGGTGTCACTTAATCTGGGTGTCACGTAAACGTCTGTCAGACCAAAGATGTTATGATGTGGTGAAGGAATGGTTCACTCATCTTTCAAGTAAACTTCCGGAAGTGAATGATCGTAGATGACACACCCCCTTCAACATCCATACTGCAAACAGACCAAACTCGTCTCCTCTTAACTTTGGTTGACGCGAAAAAACGTTTTCCAGTTTGGATGATTGTGTATGATGTCTCTATTTCTGTGAATGTCTGAACATTCCATCCAAAAATAAACTGGTCACATTCAGGACATAACTTTGTAAGGACTGTGTTTGTGCAAAATGTTTCTGTGAAAAAACAGTGTGGCTATCTTAAATGCTGACTGTTTCGTCAATCGAAACTGGAAATTCTAAATAAGCGTTCTAATCACATCGGTTTGAGTGCACACTGCAGGGACCACTGTAGAATGACCACACCTGTTTTGTTGGTACTTGTGAAAAGGTTAACACTGCACTTGAAAATGCTCGTAATCTAACTCTTGCCAGAACAGCCAAGTGCTTCGTTAGATACTTTTTTGCCCTCCTATGTCCCTTTTTATAGGCTACACAAATCTCTGCTAAACATAGAATCACATGGTTTATCCGTCATTGTGACCGCTGCTAACGTCAGAACAAAGTTGACTGCAAAAATAAAGTTGCCAATATCTTTGCAAAAGGGATGTATAAAAAAATGCTTCCAATTTAAAACTGAGATTACTTCATTAAAATATAAACCGTAGGCTATTGGCGTATCAATCATATTGAAATACATTTCATATTCTATTTTGCTACAGGCTTCTGTCTGTATAATTTCTCTATATATCATGGTGTACTGTAGCCTAACATGAGCGCAATGATGTGCCAAATCGGTGAATCAGATAAAAATAATAATAATATGAAATAACATTTACATAAGTATTCAGACCCTTTACTCAGTACTTTGAAGCACCTTTGGCAGTGATTACAGCCTTGAGACTTCCTGGGTATGACGCTAGAAGCTTGGCACACCTGTATTTGGGGAGTTTCTCCCATTCTTCTCTGCAGATCCTCTCAAGCTCTGTCAGGTTGGATGGAGACCGTCGCTGCACAGCTATTTTCGGGTTTCTCCAGAGATGTTTGATTGGGTTCAAGACCGGTCTCTGGCTGGGCCACTCAAGGACATTCAGAGGCTATCTGGCCACTCTACCATAAAGGCCTGATTTGTGGAGTGCTGGAGAGATGGTTGTCCTTCTGGAAGGTTCTCCCATCGCCACAGAGGAACTGTGTTCTTGGGGACCTTCAATGCTGCAGAAATGTTTTGCTACCCATCCCCAGATCTGTGCCTTGACACAGTCCTGTCTCGGAGCTCTATGAACAATTCCTTTGACCTCATGGCTTGGTTTTTGCTCTGACGTGCACTGTCAACTGTGGGACCTTATACACACAGGTGTGTGCTTTTCCAAATCATGTCCAATCAATTGAATGTACCACAGGTAGACTCCAATCAAGTTGTAGAAACATCTCAAGGATGATCAATGGAAACAGGATGTGCCTGAACTCAATTTTGAGTCTCATAGAAATGGGTCTTAATACTTTTATTTTTTATACTAAATTTGCAAAAATGTCTAAACCAGTTTTCACTTTGCCATTATGGGGTATTGTGTGTAGATTGAGGGGGGAAAATGTATTTAATAAAGGGGTCTGAATACTTTCCGAATGCACTGTACCTACAGCAGTGGCAGAGCAATCTCAATTGTCTCTGCTGCATTCGTGCTTTCACTCTCTCTTACACTTCAATGAGTTCTGACCGGTTCAGCTGGGGGTCAGAGGACATATGGGTAGCAGAGAAGTGAAACTCCTAAACCTAACCCCTACTTCTAAAATAGCCTTTGTCCTCATTGGGATCTGGAAAATGTCCCCATGAGGGAGCATTTTCCTTGTTTTACTATCCTTGTGGGGACTTTTTGGGATATCAAATTCTATTTGTCACCTGCTTCTTAAACAGCAGGTATACACTAACAGTGAAATGCTTACTTATGGGCCCTTCCCAACAATGCAGAGAGGAAATAATATAAATATAACACAATAAATAAATATACAATGAGTAACGGTAACTTGGCTATTTACACAGGGTACCAGTACCCAGTGGAACTTTTTTTTTTAAATGTCTTTAGTCTAAGTATTCAAGTATTCCCTTTGTTATGGCAAACCTAAATAAGTTCAGGAGTAAAAATGTACTTTAGTTGCATGGACTCACTGTGCAATAATAGTGTTTAACATTATTTTTGAGTGACTACCTCATCCCTCTGTCGAGCAGTGAATTTCAAACACAGATTCAACCACAAAGACCAGGGAGGTTTTTCAATGCCTCGCAAAGAAGGACACCTATTGGTAGATGGGTAAAAATAAAGAAAGCAAACATTGAATATTCCTTTGAGCATGGTGAAGTTATTAATTACACTTTGGATGGTGTATCAATACACCCAGTCACTACAAAGATACAGGCGTCCTCCCTAACTCAGTTGCCGAAGAGGAAGGAAACCGATCAGGGATTTCACCATGAGGCCAATGGTGACTTTAAAACTGTTAAGAGTTTAATGGCTGTGATAGTAGAAAACAACTGAGGGTGGATCAACAACATTTGTAGTTACTCCACAATACTAACCTAATTGACAGACTGAAAATAAGTAAACTTGTACAGAATAAAATATTCCCAAACATGCATCCTGTTTGCAACAAGGCACTAAAGTACAACACATTACTGAGTAGTGGTGGCTGCATCATGTTATGGATATGCTTGTAATCGTTAAGGACTGGGGAGTTTTTCAGGATAATAAAGAAACTGTATTCAGCCAGTCAAGATGTTCCCAATGGTGCAGCTGTGTAGCGTGGCCACATAAGGGAAAGGTTAGAACATAAGGTTTGTGTCATATAACTATGTATGTCGTGGCACTTACTGTCTTATCTTGGCTGCTTTTCTCTGTATGCTGTAATTGCCTCTACATTTGAGTATTTGGGATCCTCCATTATTGTTCACGCGATATCTGCGCGTGAATTGTTGTCACGTGGGGTTGTCCTGTAAACAGGAAATGACTTTAGGTTTAGATATAAAAAGAACCGGGAAGCCGGTCATCGGGAGAAGTCTTCTCATTCACTAACCTGCCGGGGTTTACGTGGATTATATCGTGGATGCCTGTCTGTGAAGCGCCGCGTCGCCGCTCCTCCTGGGAGTATTGCAGTGGTTCGTTGCCAGGATTACTTTATTCGGAGGACTTTGGACAGTTTCCACTCCATTGATCACGCTCACGGACTTGACATTATTACCGGTGAGGCTGATCCTACATTTGTATATACACGCTGGGATTATCAGACTCTTCTAGAACAAACAACACACACACACACACATACACGTAATCACCCAATTGTCTGTCTTATCTATGGAGGGATATGTGTTTGTCATTTATGTCATCAAAGTTGTGAATACACTGAGGTGTTTTGCTAAACGTGTCTTTTGGTGTTTTGAGTATCTCTAAATATCCGTTATTTATATGAGGACTAGGCAATGTGAACAGGCGATCTAATTTATAGTGTGCATCCTGTTGTTTAAATGAACAGCGGAGTGTTACATAGTGGTGGCCAGTATGGGGTCGTACTGTTTCATATAATTTTTTTTGTATGTCCATAATGATGGAAGGAAATGTGAATTTTGAGAGACTTATTCAGAATGTAAATGATGACACCCATACTCAGACGATAAATACAGATAACCCTGAGTATGATGTACCGGTTTTGAGAAGGGTTTCGGATGAGACACAAGTTGCAGATTTTACTGCAGGCCCATTCGTTACTAGACGTAACCCTACCGGAGAATTAACAGCTATGCTCAGTTCTTTGTATATTTCCGATGATGAGGGAAATTCAGATGATAATGATGATAGTTATGTGTTGAATGAAAATGTTGTGCAAACAATGCAAACTGAGATTGACAAACTCAAAGTAGATTTATTGGCCCTTAGTGCTAAAGTACAGACAAATGAACAAGATACTAGACATTCATTGGAGAGTGCACTTAATCGTGAGACAAGTTTTCGTGAGGCAGTGGACGCTGGTTTGGCAGATTTAGAAGATCATTTCCACCGATCAAGTGAAAAGTTGGAGAGAGCGGTTGCTGATTGTTTCCTGAGAAGAGATGCAAAATGGGAAACTCAAATGAAAAAACTACGTTGCACCAGTAGCCCTGCTCTTTCTAGAGTACAGCCCTACACTCCAGCCACCTCCGAAATACCTGGTCATGATTATAGAACTTCTATGTCAGCATCTAGAGGCAAAGTTCCTCCTAAGACAAGCAATGCTAGATATGAACGAACTCCTGTAAGGTCGGTTCCAACCAGGGTGCCTACCCCTCCAGTGGTTCCCAATATCTCATCCTTCTGCGGTCGGCCTCCGATTCGTTTGGAGTTTCCTTCTTTTGGGGAGTCCTGTGAGACTTCGGATGTGCTCAATTTCATCGAACAGTGTGAGAACTATCTCGACATCAGGCCCCTTCCCAGTGTGGAACTGGTCGGCACCCTGAGCACGGTTCTGAAAGGACCCGCGCTGAGCTGGTGGAAAGCAGAGAGGAGTAAGGTAACTGATTGGCAATCTTTCAAAGAGGCTTTTATGGATGCATTTTTACCAGAGGATTTTCTTTCTGAGGTGGAAGATAAACTAAGGTCTCTGGTTCAGCAGCCACGTCAACGCCTAAGAGACTTTGCCTATGATTACCGAGCTCTCTGTCTTAAGTGGAAACCTGATATGTCTGAGGAAGAGATGGTGAGCCGCATTCTCAACAACACCAACCCCAGGGTTGCAGGCTGTTTGAGGGGAACAGTGAAAACAGTGGAACAACTGGTAAAAGTGGGATCAATGGTGGAAAAAGACTGCATGGGAGCTAAGGATTACTGGCAGAAGGTCGACAGTCAGAATGGGAGAGAAAAGACACATAAGAGACCAAATGAACGTAATACCTCTAAAACTATGGCTGGCTTATCGATCGCACAACCGCTTCTGATAAGTTCCCTTCTGGTAGTGTCTGTAACGATAAGGGGCCAAAAGGTGAAGGCTGTACTGGATACTGGGAGCACGTTCACCCTGATGCAAGAAACCCTGTGGAGACAGATAGGTGGTGAACAGAATGCTGACCATACAGTTCCCCTGCAACGGTTCATGATGGCAGACGGACAGGTACATCAAGCTTTCAATAAGAAAACCATCTGTTACAACTGGCATGAGAAAGTATGTGCCATGGATACATATATCATGAAGGATGCTCACCTGGCGTTTCCTTTGATAGCTGGCTTGGATTTCCTCAGAGCCAATGAAGCTATCTTGGATGTAGGCCAAGGTAGATATGGGCTGAAAGTGGGCAAAGGTTATATGTATCACTCGTTTGTAACAGCTAACATAAATCCAGGAGTGGCTACGATTACGGTAGGCGAAAAAGGACAGACTTCAGCTACAGTGAGTCTTTATTACGCCTTACCTTCAACCTGGCAACCATCTCTCGATTCATCGGTCGCGGAAGTTATTCCCAACTGGGACTCCGATAACCAGGAGGAGTTACAGAAGCTGATCGAGACCTGGCCTCATACCACTTCCAAGCTACTCGGGAAAACATCTGTAGAACAACACAAGATCCTCTTAAGTGATGAGATGCCTGTGAAATCTAGGGCTTACAGAGTTTCTCCCTTCAAGAAAAAAATAATAGACGAGCAAGTCAAACAAATGCTAAGTGACAACCTCATCGAACCCTCTTTCTCTCCATGGGCATCACCCGTAGTCCTGGTCCCCAAAAAGGATGGGACTTACAGGTTCTGCGTTGACTATAGGAAGCCTAATAGCAAAACCTTACCGGACGCATATCCAATGCCACTCATCCATGACATACTTGAATCCATGGAAGGCGCCTCCTGGTTCAGTACATTGGACTTGCGGTCAGGATATTGGCAAGTGGAAATGGAGGAGGCTAGTAAGAGTAAAACTGCCTTTATCACTACCCAGGGGCTCTACCAATTCCGCGTTATGCCGTATGGTCTCAGGAATGCCGCAGCCACTTTCCAGAGGCTGATGGAGAAGATCCTAGCGGAATTGAGAGGAAAGATTTGCTTCGTATATATTGACGACATTATAATTTATTCAAGGACATTAAAAGAACATGTACAACACCTGAACACCATTATGCACAGACTCAACCAGGCTTCACTTACTCTCAACATGAAGAAGGGTCACTTCTTTAAACAGCAACTAAACTTCCTGGGACACATTGTGTCGGAGAGAGGAGTAGAAGTGGATCCGGAAAAGACCCAGGCGGTGGCTGATTATCCGCCTCCTAAAGATCTCAAAGCACTCCAACGCTTCTTGGGATTGGCGGGATGGTACCATAAGTTCATTCCTCGTTTTGCTGACATCACTGCTCCTTTAAACCAATTAAAGAAGAAAGGAGTAAAATGGGAATGGACGCCTGAGTGCCAAATCAGTCTGGAGACTATCAAGAGGAGGTTGCAAGATCCACCCGTCTTAATGCAACCAGACCTCAGTCAACCCTTTCAGGTACACACCGATGCCAGTGATGTTGGACTAGGGGCTATTATCTCCCAACTTACAACAGAGGGGGAAAGGGTAATAGCCTATGCGTCCAGAACCTTGAGAGGACCCGAGTTAAATTATTCTACATCGGAAAAAGAGTGTCTAGCCGTGGTCTGGGCAGTGGAAAAATGGAGACATTATCTGGAAGGAAGACCTTTTGACATTTTCAGTGATCATGCAGCGCTTACGTGGGCCTTTAATTGTCCCAAAACCTCTTCACGGTTAACCAGGTGGACGCTGAGACTGCAACAGTTCACTTTCCAGGTACATCATCGTAGAGGATGTCTCAATGTAGGTCCAGATGCCTTGTCCAGAGCTTACGAGCCGTTGGCGAGAGACAGGGTGCCCTGTATGACCATAACTACACCCAAATGTGCTTCAGACATACCTCACACTCTAGGAGAAATCTCACAGGCCCAAAGTCGAGACAATGCCATTGCTCTCCTACGGGGATCCCACCAAACACGTAAGGCTCAAGATCAATGGATCACCTTCGAAGAACATCAGGGTGTGGTATATCGTCGGATACCTGTCAAGAATACCGGAGAGAGATTCCAGTTGGTAGTGCCTCAGGAGATGATTTCCGGTTTTCTGCATTACTTCCATGATAACCCGTTAGGAGGACATCTGGGCCGACTAAAAACATTGTTGCGGATATTGGATGTAGCCTGGTGGTCTTCTGTCCGTAAAGATGTATGGCAATACGTCAAGGGTTGTGAGACCTGTCAAAAATACAAACATGAACATACGAAACCTAGCGGATTCCTGCAGCATACCCAAGTTCATGATCCGGGACACACTTTAGGGATGGATTTCATGGGACCATTTCCTCTCAGTAAAAAACAAAACACATACCTTCTGGTGATTGTCGACTATTTCACAAAGTGGGTAGAGCTGTTCCCCTTGCGAGATAGTAAGACACCGAAAATAGTTAAAATTCTTCGAGAGGAAATCTTCACCAGATGGGGAGTGCCGAAATACTTGGTGTCGGACCGGGGAGCACAATTCACATCCAAAGTGCTAGCTGAACTATGCAAATCGTGGGGAAGCATTCAGAAACTCACCACCAGCTATCATCCGCAAACGAACCTGACTGAGAGAGTTAACAAAACATTAAAAACCATGATTGCGTCCTATGTAGGCCAACATCATCAGACGTGGGATCAGTGGTTACCGGAGCTAAGGTTCGCCATCAATACCGCTCACCAAGAGACCACCGGTAGAGCTCCGGCTGAGTTAATGCTGGGTCGTCAGCTTAATGGTCCGCTGGAGCGGTTGATCCTTAGACCCCCCACGCCTGATCAAGCGTCATATACTCTGGTCGAACGACAAAACAACATGGCAGAGGAGGTAAAAATCAGAGTAGGTGTACGACAAGCCAGACAAGCTAGATATTATAATGCCCGACGGAAGGATGCGCAATTCAAGCCGGGAGATCTAGTCTGGATTAAGACGCACCCTCTATCGTCAGCCGCCGATAGATTTTCTGCCAAGCTAGCGCCCAAGTGGGAGGGTCCAGCTGAAATAAAAAAAAGAATGGGTCCAATAAATTATACTGTGAGTTGGGGCAGTCCACTGAAAACAGACAATGTAAATGTGGTGAATTTAAAACGCTGGTATGGTCGTTCTCCTCCCATGCCGAAGGCTGGGGGGGGGGGGATCTATGTAGCGTGGCCACATAAGGGAAAGGTTAGAACATAAGGTTTGTGTCATATAACTATGTATGTCGTGGCACTTACTGTCTTATCTTGGCTGCTTTTCTCTGTATGCTGTAATTGCCTCTACATTTGAGTATTTGGGATCCTCCATTATTGTTCACGCGATATCTGCGCGTGAATTGTTGTCACGTGGGGTTGTCCTGTAAACAGGAAATGACTTTAGGTTTAGATATAAAAAGAACCGGGAAGCCGGTCATCGGGAGAAGTCTTCTCATTCACTAACCTGCCGGGGTTTACGTGGATTATATCGTGGATGCCTGTCTGTGAAGCGCCGCGTCGCCGCTCCTCCTGGGAGTATTGCAGTGGTTCGTTGCCAGGATTACTTTATTCGGAGGACTTTGGACAGTTTCCACTCCATTGATCACGCTCACGGACTTGACATTATTACCGGTGAGGCTGATCCTACATTTGTATATACACGCTGGGATTATCAGACTCTTCTAGAACAAACAACACACACACACACACATACACGTAATCACCCAATTGTCTGTCTTATCTATGGAGGGATATGTGTTTGTCATTTATGTCATCAAAGTTGTGAATACACTGAGGTGTTTTGCTAAACGTGTCTTTTGGTGTTTTGAGTATCTCTAAATATCCGTTATTTATATGAGGACTAGGCAATGTGAACAGGCGATCTAATTTATAGTGTGCATCCTGTTGTTTAAATGAACAGCGGAGTGTTACAGCTGTATAACTTTTTGAGGATCTGAGGGCACATGCTGAAAATGTTTCAGCCTCCTGAGAGGGAAGACTCGTTGTCCTGCGCTCTAAACAACTGTGTTGGTGTGTGTGGACCACGATCAGCTCCTTTGTCTTGGTGACGTTGAAGAACAGGTTGCTGTCCTGGCACCACACTGCTCATAATCAATCGTTGTTGATTATCAAGCCTACCACCGTCATGTCGTCACCAAACTTAATTATGGTGTTGGAGTCATGTCATGCGGGCCACGCAGTCGTGGGTGAACAGGGAGTACAAGAGGGGACTAAGCACACACCCCTGAGGGGCCCCTGTGTTGAGGGTCAGCGTGGTGGATGTGTTGTTGCCTACCCTCACCACCTGCGGGCAACCAGTCAGCAGGTCCAGGATCCTGTTGCAGAGGAAGGTGGTTAATCCCAGGGTCCTTAGCATAGTGATGAGTTTGGAGGGCACTATGGTGTTGAACACTGAGCTGTAGTCAATGAACAGCATTCTCACGGAGGTGTTCCTTTTGTCCAGGTGGGAAAGAACAGTGTGGAGTGCAATATAGATTTGCGGTAAGCGAATTGGAGTGGGTCCAGTGTATCTGGGATGATTGTGTTGATGTGAGGCATGACCAGCCTTTCAATGCATTTCATGGCTACAGATGTGAGTGCTATGTGGCGCTAGTCATTTAGTTTACATACACTTAGGTTGAAGTCATTAACTAATTTTTCAACCTCTCCACAGACTTTATTTTAACAAACTATAGTTTTGGCAAGTCCGTTAGGATATCTACTTTGTGCATGACACAAGTAATTCTTCCAACAATTGTTTACAGACAGATTATTTCACTTATAATTCACTATATCACAATTCCAGTGGGTCAGAAGTTTACATACACTAAGTTGACTGTGCCTTGATGGCTTTAGAAGCTTCTGATAGGCTAACTGACATCATTTGAGTCAATTGGAGGTGTACCTGTGGATGTATTTCAAGGCCTACCTTCAAACGCAGTGCCTCTCTGCTCGACATCATGGGAAAATCAAAAGAAATCAGTCAAGACCTCAAAATTGTAGACTTCCACAAGTCTGGTTCATCCTTGGGAGCAATTTCCAAACGGCTGAAGGTACCACGTTCATCTGTACAAACAATAGTACGCAAGTATAAACACCATGGGACCACGCAGCTGTCATTCCGCTCAGGATGGAGACTCGTTCCGTCTCCTAGAGATGAACATACTTTTGTGCGAAAAGTGCAAATCAATCCCAGAACAACAGCAAAAGACCTTGTGAAGATGCTGGAGGGAAACGGGTACAAAAGTATCTATATCCACAGTAAAATGAGTCCTATATCGACATAACCCGAAAGGCCGCTCAGCAAGGAAGCAAGCTCCAAAACCGCCACAAGAAAGCCAGACTATGGTTTGTAACTGCACATGGGGACAAAGATTGTACTTTTTGGAGAAATGTCCTCTGGTCTGATGAAACAAAAATAGAACTGTTTGGCCATAATGACCATCGTTATGTTTGGAGGAAAAAGGGGAAGGCTTGCAAGCCGAAGAACACCATCCCAACTGTGAAGCACGGGGGTGGCAGCATCCTATTGTGGGGGTGCTTTGCTGTAGGAGGGACTGGTGCACTTCACAAAATAGATGGCATCATGACGAAGGAAAATTATGTTGATCTATTGAAGCAACATCTCAAGACATCAGTCAGGAAGTTAAAGCTTGGTCGCAAATGGGTCTTCCAAATGGACAATGACCCCAATATTCTTCCAAATTTGTGGCAAAATGGCTTAAGGACAACAAAGTCATGGTATTGGAGTGGCCATCACCAAGCCCTGACCTCAATCCTATAGAACATTTGTGGGCAGAACTGAAAAAGCTTGTGCGAGCAAGGAGGCCTACAAACCTGACTCAGTTACACCAGTTCTGTCAGGAGGAATGGGCCAAAATTCACCCAACTTATTGTGGGAAGCTTATGGAAGGCTACCCGAAACGTTTGACATTAAACAATTTAAAGGCAATGCTACCAAATACTACTTGAGTGTATGTAAACGTCTGACCCACTGGGAATGTGATGAAAGAAATAAAATCTGAAAGAAATAATTCTCTACTATTATTCTGACATTTCACATTCTTAAAATAAAGTGGTGATCCTAACTGACCTAAGACAGGGACATTTTACTAGGATTAACCTGTTTTTAAAGGTCTTACTCACATCGGCTACAGAGAGTGTAATCACACAGTCGTCTGGAACAGCTGGTGCTCTCATCCATGGTTCAATGTTGCTATCCTCGAAGCGAGCATAGAAGGTATTTAGCACTTCTGGGAGGCTTGTGTCATAGAAGTGACTTCAAGATCATGCAATACATTATTTACCATTAATTTCTATTGGGCACAAAATAACATTAAATGCATGTAGTCACAAGCTTAATGTAATCATTGCATGCTAGGAATATGGGACCAAATGACTACTTTAATACACATGTGAATTTGTCCCAAATACTTTTGGTCCTCTAAAATGGGGGTGACTATGTACAAGTAAAGTGCTGTTGGCTAGAGTGCACGTGCCAAGACCATTTGCTATTTAACTCACAGTTTTTGTGACAAAACTATCGGTAGGGTTGAAAATCTGATGGAAACACAATGAGATTTAGATTTTTATTAATTACATGAAAACTTAAGCAAAAAAAACTACATTTTGTGTGCACTACTTCATCACACACTGATTTTATCTGAAAGAAGTCAGTTTGGTTGAGAACATTTTAATATTTTCTTTATGCAGATTTTAAAATATTCCCATGAAAATCGGTTGGCAATTGGATGGAAAGCTAGCTAATGTCCCAATACTTTTGGATCTCAGTGTATTCCAGTCTGTGCTAGTGAAACAGTCCTGTAGTTTAGCATCCGCTTCATCGGACCACTTCCATATTGAGCGCATCACTGGTACTTCCTGTTTTGGCTTGTAAGCAGGAATCCGGAGGATATAATTATGGACAGATTTGCCAAATGGAGGATGAGGGAGAGCTAATTGCACAGGTGACATGCAGGTAGAAATGAGGTAAAACGGATTTCAGTTTTCCTGCATTAAAGTCACCAGCTACTAGGAGCGCCGCCCTATACAGCTCGTTGAGTGACGTTTTAGTGCCAGCATTGGTTTGTGGTGGTAAATGGACAACTACGAAAAATATAGAAACTCTCTTGATAAATACACTGAACAAAAACACAATATGTAACAATTTCAAAGATTTTACTTAGTTACAGTTCATATATGGAAATCAGTCAATTGAGATTAAATCATTAGGCCCTAATCTATAGATTTCACATGACTGGGAATACAGATCTGCATCTGTTGGTCACAGATCCCTTTTTTTTTTTTTTTTTTTTAAGGTAGGTGTATGGATCAGAAAAAGTCAGTATCTGGTGTGACCACCATTTGCTTCATACAGCGCGCACATCTCCTTTGCATGTATAGAGTTGATCAAGCTGTTTTTATTGAGGCCTGTGGAATGTTGACACATTCCTCTTCAATGGCTGTGCGAAGTTTCTGAATATTGGTGGGAACTGGAACACACTGTCGATCCAGAGCATCCCAAACATTCTCAATGGGTGACATGTCTGGTGAGTATGCAGGCCATGGAAGAACTGGGACATTTTCAGCTTCCAGGAATTGTGTACAGATCCTTGCGACATGGGGCCATGCATTATTATGCTGAAACATGAGGTGATGGAGGTGGCTGAATGGCACAACAATGGGCCTGAGGATCTTGTCACAGGATCTCTGTGCATTCAAATTGCCATCAATAAAATGCAATTGTGTTTGTTGTCTGTAGCTTATGCCTGCCCATACCATAACCCCACCGCCACCATGGCACACTCTGTTCATAACGTTGACATCATGAAACCGCTTGCCTCCACACTACGCCACGCTATCTGTCCGGTACAGTTGAAACTGGGATTCATCCGAGAAGAGCACACTTCTCCAGCGTGTCAGTGGCTATCGAAGGTGAGAATATGTCCACTGAAGTCGGTTACGACGCCGAACTGCAGTCAGGTCAAGACCCTGGTGAGGACAATGAGCACGCAAGTGAGCTTCCCTGACACGATTTATTAAAGTTTATACAGAAATTCTTCAGTTGTGCAAACCCACAGTTTTTTATTAGCTGTCCGGGTGGCTGATCCCACAGGTGATTAAGCCGGATGTGGAGGTCCTGGGTATGAATGAGGTTGTGAGGCAGTTTAGACAAATTCTCTAAAACTACGTTAAGGCTGCTTATGGTATAGGAATTAACATTCAATTATCTGGAAACGGCTCTGGTGGATATTCCTGCATACTCCCTGAACTTGAGACATTTGTGTTGTGTGACAAAATTTCTAATTTTAGTGGCCTTTTATGGGCCCCAGCACAAGGTGCACCTGTGTAATGATCATGCTGTTTAATCAGATTCTTGATATGCCACACCTGTCAGGTGGATGGATTATCTTGGCAAAGGAGAAATGCTCACTAACAGGGATGTAAACAAATTTTGTGCACAACATTTTTGTGCGTATGGAACATTTCTAGGGTATTTTATTTCAGCTCATGGAAGATGGGATCAAACATTTTAAATGTTTTGTTCAGTATAGCATGGTCTACAGTTTATCATGAGGTATTCTAACTCAGGCTAGCAGAACATCTGGTACCCACAAGGATAGTAATACAAGCCCACACACTCGCACACACACTGGTGAATCCAAGAGTGTGTATCAGTTGCTGTGGGTACAATCATGCACTTTATACAGTAGACTGTGTGCTTTCGTTCCAGTTCGTGTTGAACATCAGGCACGTTGAGGTTAATTCCATTCTCTTGACGAGAAAGAAAGACAGTGTGTGTGTGTGTGTGTGTGTGTGTGTGTGTGTGTGTGTCAGTGCATGTCTGTGCCGTAGGTCATGAATTATGAAAATGTATATTACTAATGACAAATATGAGGAGACCTTATTATTACTAGCCCTTTCTATGTAATATTGGAATTAAGATATTGAATTACTGTCTGAGGTCGGACATCTTAATATGATTTAGTTATAAAACCATTAAATTAAATCCATATACACTGCCACTGACCTGCTTGCACAGAGACCAGGTGGCAGTTTGTGTGCGTGTCCCTACAGTCAGTTTGTGTAGTAGTTGGTGCCAGCGCTATACTTAGTCAGTTTATATAGTTTGGGACTTTTTCTGTTAATGTGCAACCGGATCTGGTTTCCCCCTCGCTCTCCTCTTTTCTCTCTCTTTCGCTCAAAACAAAATGCAACTGCAGTACACCAACTACCCTTGGAAGATTAAAGTCCATAGAACTTCACTGTAGGTATATACATATACACTGTAGGCTATAAAAAAAAAAAAAAAAGGTTATATATATTTTTAAATGTATTTCACCTTTATTTAACCAGGTAGGCCAGTTGAGAACAAGTTCTCATTTAAACTGCGACCTGGGCTATTATAGGCTATTGGGGACATTGTTTGATAACATAAACTAGAATAGACTAACTGATGCACGGTTAAATTTCTCAGCAATTCAACATACTTTTAGTGATAGGCTATCAGTAGTGCATGTTTACTATTTACATCTTCCATTTCCTTAAAGGTGTGTGTGTGTGAGCTGTAAGACAACCTGATGGGCTTGTTTCAGTGCTCATGTTATGGTTGTATCCTGTTTGCTGTGTGTGTGGGCTGTATTTTAGGCTACTTGGACAAGTGTCTACATGGAAGTGGTGGTGACAGGGTTAATTTACCACAGGTAAACACAGGCATCTAGAGATGGGGTCAGTGGTGCCTGTAATCAGATGAGAAAGCAGCAGGTGTGTGTGTACGCCCTGCCCTGGTTCCTAGAAGTCTGGTACAGGCAATTCCACAGTAACGGAATTACGCTTTGACTCAGTTTCACTTTAAAATGGAAAACATGTTGATTTCAAAGTTTGAACAATTTGAACAATTTACACAGAAAATGGCACAAAAACACTTACAGTATACTGTAAGAACTGTGCTAATGCAAATTTGGTAAATTCTGTACTTTACGGTTCTCTACTGTACTGTCCAAACTTGTGAAACAGACATTTCAACTACTTTTCAACATCCATGGAGATCCGGTGCTCAGTGGGTGAGGATGCTGGTAACAGTAAATAGAATGCGGGTAGGTGTCATTAAGAGTCGGGAGAGGTTTAATTTACTGGAGATAGAGGGGTTGTCCAGACTGTTTTCAGTCTTGCTTTGACCACCAGACGACAGAAAGAGAAAGAGCTGAACATAACAATATGCACGTGGAAAGGAGGACCGTAGCAGTTGCCCAACTGTGGTTTGTGACTACTATGATTTCCCATTGTAGCCAATACAATTGCAGTAATTCTGTTTCCGATTTGGTAGCAGAATTTAGTTTTAATCATTTAATTATTCATAAACAAACTTGATATCAGTAAAAACACGAACTAAAGAAACAAACTACCTGATAAAGAAACTAACTACATGGAATGGAATCTTGTGCTGCCCTTATGCACCAACTCCTCTAAAGTACAAATTTGACATGAATAGTCATGCTAGCCCAATGACGTCACGCCATGTACATAGAAAAGTACAGTAACTATCTAGCATGTACAGCATTCACAAATCAACAGATTTATTCTACAATATACTTGTAGAATACTATAATATTAGAATGTCAGTGGTAATATAAACTCAATATCAGTGTTTTAACATATAGAATAGATTTTCCTGGGACAATTTTCAGTAACCTACTTCCACATAGATACAGTAGAAAGGGAAGAGGAAAGGGGGGCAGGGGATGTTTAAGAAGAAAGTGTGCGTCATTATAAGTGGTACACACAACAACAAAAGGAATGTACACTATCAGGCATAGGAACTATTAAGATTTTGTGTAATTATACAACATACAATTCAACACTTGTTACATAAATGCTTTAATAATAATACAAAAATGGACTTTACCAAGCTTAGATTTGACATGTTCCCAATTTGACATGTTCCTATGAACTTGACATGTTGGTGCTCATGGGTCCTTTTAGATGGAAATGCCCTTATTTTAACACTTCAGTAGGTGCTCAGTGCTGTCTGATAGGTGTCTTTACTTTTACTAGAATGCATACTTGACTGACTTTTTATTTTATTTAACTAGGCAAGTCGGTTAAGAACAAATTCTTATTTACAATCACAGCCTAGGAACAGTGCCTTGTTAACTGCCTTGTTCAGGGGCAGAACAACAGTTTTTTACCTTGTCAGCTCGGGGATTCGATCCAGCAACCTTTCGGTTACGGGCCCAACACTTGTGCAAAATGGATTCCCTCTTGTGCCATATGTACTGACATATTCTGCCAATCACTGCCATGTTCTCACCTTCATTTTTGTTTTGAAAAACAAAAACACCAGGGTTAGACTGACAGACGGACACATGTGACCAGGGTGATGTAATGAGGTTGGGTGGGTGTGTTTTTTTTTTTTTTTGTTTTTTTTTTCAAGCATGTGTTGCATGTGTGACACTACTTCCTCTTCTTAGCCCCGCCCCCAGTATCCCACTTCCTCTTTCTGAGTCTGAGAGGTTGTGGTCTATCACCTCTTCGCTTGGTAGTAGTCATTTCTGGAACCTGGAGTTTTTCCTGACCACTTGACCATGAAACATTTTGGGTCCTCATTATAGGCTACAATGAGAGCCAAGAGTTCATCCTGGCCAGCTCATGTGGTCAGTTAATTAAAAAAATAAAATTATTTAACATTTATCTAACTAGGCAAGTCAGTTAAGAACAAATTCTTATTTACAATGATGGCCTACCCCAGCCAAACCCGGACGACGCTGGGCGCCGCCCTATGGGACTCCCAATCACGGCCGGAATGTGATACAGCCTGGAAGGAAGAACTCCTGACCTGATAGTATTTTCATAGCTATAGTGCTGCAAAACGTTTCTTCGTGAAACTTTTATTTTCTAGGAGAGATGTTGTCATCTCGTTCTCCCCAAAATCAAAGTTTGTCAGACAATTTCATATTTCCCCATCTGTTGCTTAAATCCTGCTAAATGCATTAGGAGAACTCTGCAGGCCTCAATCCCAAATAAATGGACACCGACACTGTCTAATCCAACGCTACTTTATTGGCAGTAAAAACGTGCACAACATAATCAAAACAGAACGGTAGGAATAGTCGATGAGGAAATTAAGATATGAAATGAAGGTGGCCTACTGTATAAGGATTGATTATACATATAAGCTCCCTCTCAGCCTGAGCTGGGTAGACATGAAGACAAACTCCTACAAACACACACCCATACATAAAGTATTCACACACACATTTCTCCCAGGCCATTAAGTGAGTAAACGCGCTGTAAAGACTCTTTTCTGTCCCATCATCGCTCCAGCTCAGTAACCGTACAGAGAGCTATTTCTAAGGCGCTTAAAGCAGTCTATCAGCGCTTCTTCCTTCAGTGTTTAAATCACTCTGTCCCATTCATGTTGATAACAGTACCTCAGCTCCCTCATCTCTTAGCTCAGTCTCAGCAGAACACTTATCTAGCAGGATTAGTAACGCTGGAAACCAGAGCTATTTTAATACCGCCCCATACGACACGGATAAGCTTTATTCATATTTCTTATTTGATCAAATAATGTCTTCCTCTTTTGCTCTTTTGTTATTCACAGGCTCTTGATACATTTTCATTGCAACGTCAGTGTTTTTATCCAGGCGTGTGTGTGTGTGTGTGTGTGTGTGTGTGTGTGTGTGTGTGTGTGTGTTTTATAAATACACCAGAACCCCCCTCCATGTTTGGTGATAGTAAAGATTTGATTAGTGGAGCAGATCACGAGTTGGCATGACTGTTATAGTGACTTCCCTGATGATGCCACCAGTAATAGCACTTTGAGATATGTTGCACGCATGCACACTGTTTATTATTCTCTCAGTGTTTACCATATTGAAACAGGCCACCATCAGCAGCGGCCACTGACTAAGCTCCCACATCTCACCCCTCTCTCGCTCTCTCTCAGGCAGAGTTGCCATACTTTAAAGTGAGCAACTCCCTGCAGGCCCCCCTGGTGTGGCGGAGAGAGAGAAAAGAGTGAGAGGCAGGTGGAATGGTGGGTATTTTGTTTGTGACGTCAGCAAGAGTGTGTGAGCGCCCAGACCGCGCCGACATTTTCTAATCTCCCAACTCATCTCCCAAACGCCTTTCATTCCAACACCGCCAGCATTCCAATTTTTAGCCATGCCCCCCATGTTTTTTTTTTGTTGCTGGTAACTACCTCCCCAGTCCCCAACGTGTCTCACTTTCTCTCTTACTCAAGCTTGTACTCATGTATAAGCATCTATACAAACGTGCACGCATGCACAGTGGCCATATTGGAAGATCTTTTAAAGATTGCTTTCCTTATCCAACCATCTCGCTGAGGCCTCTGCCTCTCTGTTCCCCCACACCTGCAACAGTGTGAATTGTGCACTCTATGTATTGGACTATAAAGAATCCTGTAGAATTTAGAAGCATGTCCGTTGTGACCATTCATTCTATTCCCTCCCTCCTCAATGGCCCTCTCACGAGTCTCTCTTATTGACAGCAGTGCCTCTCCCATCAGCCCAGTGGGGAGAGGAAACACAGATACACACGGCTGTTGTTAAGCATGGCCCTCAACCCTACACAACCCCACACTGATTAACAGACATCTCTCAACATGTACGAGTAATCTGCAGTCCCCTCTTTCTCTAAGAGGACCTGGTGAGGGCAGAATGTCAGCTTCCTGCGTGCGTGTGTGTTTTATGGGCCCGGCCTCCTCTCTCCATAGGCCATTGTCAAGGGCACAAGGCTTTCTTGGTCAGACTTCCCTCCCACACATGAGCTCAGGGATTGGTCAACAGCAACCGGCATGCAGCTGCTGTAGCCAATCAGCAGGTGAGCCTGCCCAAGCCCTCCCCCTGGCCCAAAATAACACTTTAAATACATTCAAGTCTTTATTGGGCTATTAAAGGTGCCACAGTGTGTTTTCAAACAAGTCCTTGTTGTTCGCACATATGAATGTGAGACCCATGCCTCGGTCAGGTTCTGTGTCTCCTGACACCCCTGATGCTGATGTGTCTGAATATGTCCAATGGGTTGGGTTGGAAACCATTGGCTGGGGATGGATAGAGCAGAGCAGCAGCGAGGTCAGGAATAGTGAGAGTGTGCTGGCCATTTTATTTAAAGCACACAAGCTACCCTCTAACAAAAGCCATACAAAATCAGCCTGCTGAATCTGTCTCTCTCTCGGTCTCACCCTACAGCAAGGGGTCAGCAACCTTTTTTCACGTGGAGTGCCAATTTACCATTTCAACCGATCTTCGTGCCAGTTATGATTTTCATGTGCACATTTTCATGGAACAGTTTACGTTTTTTAATAATGTCTTTGTATCTCAAAATTATTGTCATGTGGTTAATCTAAATTAAAATGATACAAATCTACCGTGAGCCATTGGCAGCTAAAGAACGCAGAGATTGGCAGCATCATGCTGTGTGGATGTTGTTCAGCGGCCGGGTCTGGAAGACTAGTCAGGCTCGAGGGAAAGATGAACGGAGCAAAGTACAGAGCGATCCTTGATAAAAACCTGTTCCAGAGCACTCAGGACCTCAGACTGGGGTGAAGGTTCACCTTCCAACAGGACAACGACCCTAAGCACACAGCCAAGACAACGCAGGAGTGGCTTCAGCGCAAAGCCAACAAATAAAAACAGTGCAGTTAGGATATTTATTTTGATTACGATATTTTCTATGATATTTTTCTAATTGTATTACATTTCCACTGGATCAGACATCAGAGCATTACATTTTTCCCTTTCACGCAAAGGCTTGGTGGTTATCGAAAGGGAGAGAGCTGGAAAGATTTGTCAAATACATTGATTTGAGGAACTATTGTCATCCTCAATGGATGTACAATAAAAACAGACTTTGTTTACTTGCTGTTTGTGGTGAAGAGAAAATTAAGTTGAGAAGCTCCACAGCTCAATAGTGGTGGTGAGTTAAGACAATCAGAAATACTATCAGACATCCCCAAATGGGCACATTTATACATTTGTATTCAGGCCAGATAGCCTAGGCTTACCTCCATGCATAATCCGGTGCAAACAAGGGGCAAACCGTTCACCAATCAATTAACCAATCGATATGCTCAACACAAACAGCATTGTCCACAATAGTCCCCAGAGCCACAGTGTGGAGCAAGTGAGTTTGGCCATCACAATATCAACCAATAAGCATTAGGATAAACATTTATCGTATAACTTGATAATACTCAAAGCAGGGCAATATTGACCAGTAACAGCCCAGAGAATTTGCAGAATTGTAAATCCTGTTTGATTGTTCTCTTAAAGTGTGTTGTGCTGAGTAGGTCATGACCTCTCTAGAATGAACCTGTGTTCAACATGCTGTTCCTGTGTCAGAGTCCACATGCATACAAAAACAATGTTTTAGCCAAACCACAAAGATTCTATTTGGTTGTATATTTATTGAGTGCTGCTCAGTAACAGAATTATCTTATCAGCCTAGGGGAGATAAGAATGACCAGAGGATGCTCAGGAGATTCGTCCCTTCTGCCAATAAGCAACTGTCAAATTCACTTAGTGCAGTGTTACCTTGGTTATTAGTAGTAACAGCTGTAATCTAATGAGTTAGCTAGCCTTGTTCTAACACATAAAATCTGTGATGCATTGTGGGCAAATTGGGACTGACTGACTGATCTACAAATAATAATTGAGTTCATGATGCAAGGTGAATTGTAGTTCAGCTCCTTGTGACTCACTTGCAAAGCCGGCTGCAATGTTGAACAAGCCCACTGCCTTCCATACACTGAGTTGAGAAAGTAGTTTTTTTTTGTTTTGTCTTGATTTGTTTTGTCTGGTCATCCCTTTGAATGATCACATGACCTGTGATGTTTGTAAATATGAACCCTATGACCCAGTCAATCAAAGGGTTGCTGGGTGAGTCAGTTGCTTTGAAACCTGGTTTCTGGTAAAGAAAACGTCACACTTTCTCTAAAATCACTACTACTACATAATGAAATGGCTTTTTTTCCTCTGTAGAGGCCCTGACAGGTTCACCTTATCAGAGAGGTTGGTACAGAGATCTAATCAGAGAGTTCGGATACAAAGACCCCAGGGACACAGCCTATCAGACCTGGGTGTTGCATGGCAGCCATTTTCTGCCAGACCTTCACCCCACTTGGGCTATCATAGTGGAGATCTGCGACTGGGGATTGAATTCCCTCTCTGGGGTCAGGCTGTCGAGACAGTCACCCATCTCTCCCAGACCTGATTTTAGGAAACTGGATATGATGTCTTAAAGGGGCAGAATATGAATGGAGGTAGAGCGACACTGCCCTTAAAGCAACAATATCTAACTTTTTGGGCGACCTGACCAAATGCACATAGAAATGTGAGTTATAGGTCTGTCATTCTCATTAAAAGCAAGCCTAAGGAGCGGTAGATCTGTTCAATGTGTGCTATTTCAAAGTGTACCGTGCTTAAGTTTTGTTTTTGTGTCTTTTTACTTTTGGTTTTGTAGACCATCTTCAAACAGCTGAAAATATACTTTTTGGTTTATGGAAAATATATTTCACTGCGGTTTATAACGTACAATGATTCTATACACTATACTTGCTTGTTTTGTCACACAAACTGAAATTCTGCGAACTATTAGAATTTTAGCAACCAGGAAACGGCGGAGAGATTTCTGCATAGTGCATCTCTAACTACTGATACAGGATCTGATGTTAAAGGTATACTCAGCGGGATGACATTGCAACGAACAGCACCTCAGATATTGAGATGAGTGCGATGCAAGACTTTGTTCTCACACAGTCAGAGTATGTGCACGGGTGCACTTCACGCTGCTGCAACGTGGTAGCTATGGGAACAATACAGAGGAGAAGTTTAGCCTCCTGCTTCAACACGCTTAGTTTTTGCAGAAGTTGACCCATGTATTTGCTTTGTGTTGCGTCATCATACTGAGTTTACCTGTAATCTGATCCTAGATCTGTGGTCAAGTTATACCTGGAGTGCAGAGTGGTACCAGCAGATGGGGCTACTGGTAGATATCATTCCACCAGTATCATTTTTTTCATTTTTTTATTATTATAAGATTTCCTCTTAAAATAATCATGAGGACCTGTTGTTTTTGTTATTTGTTGTTTTCATGGTATATGAAATCTTCTGTGATTCAATTTATGGTTGGTCACCTGTACCATCTCTTTAAAATGGTTTGGGGAGTGTTTGGTTCTGTCCATTGCACCCATGCCTTTAGGTCTCTACAATGTCATTCCTTATGCTGTTATCTGATGAGAAATGTCCTTATTCATTTCCAGTCTTCAGACTCAGTTGTTGCTCACATGTTTGAACAGCACTCTGTCGTGTAACAGATGACATAATGGCCTTCTACTGATAACCAACTGGAGATGCCAAGCACTATAAACATGTAATACCTGCTTGTCTTCAGGAGCTTGCGTATGTGTTATCAGAGAGCCTTATCGCTTAGAGAGCCTTATCGTTGTGGAAGTGTGTGTGTGTTTCAGTGGCCAGGCGCGTCGAGGGCGTCAGGCCCTGACTCACTCTCAATCAGAGACTGAGCTGCCCCCATTTCCTTGGCATTTGTGTGTGAGAAGGGGAATAGATTTTTCCCAAGCTTGGGAGAGGAGTTTTGTGTGTGTGTGTGTGTGTGTGTTTAAAAGGTGGCGTCTGCCATGGACAGCGTTCTGGTTATTTAAGGGGAAGTGGAAAAGGAGGAGAGGAGGAGGAGAGGGAACATAGTTGGTTTGAGGAGGAAGGGGCAGTGACTAACCATGTCCCTGTGACTCTTTTTGAGTGGAGAGGCACAGTGTCACGAGCAGAGAGTGAGCGTCTATAACCTCTTAACCAGCCTAGCAGAGTACTTTCTCTGAGAGTGTGTGTGTGTGTCTCTGATGTGTTGAACAGTGTGTAGTAGTAGAGGTGTCTGGGATACAGTAACATACAAAATGTTGCTCTGAGGATTGTTGGATTGTCCTTCTCCCTGGTAAGGATGTGGGATCACCTGTGTCATGATCTTTCCCCCCTCTCTCTGTTTCCATCTCACTGTGGGATTGCCTCTGTGTGGATACGATACGACTGGACTGTGGGATTTGCTCATGGTGCTTTCGGCCGTGAGCAAGGAATGGGCTATATTTATCACTGTGCCACTAGAAGGTTGTTTGAATACGTGCTTTGTGTGGTTGTTTGTTGAGTAGACTGGCTTCATTGAGTCGAAGATATATCCTTGTATAATGGGTAACTTGCCATTCAAAATGGAAGAATCATGTTTTTTTTATGTATTAAAGAGAACTCAAATATGCGCATCCAAACTGTTACTGTTACTTGCTGCTACCAATGACAACATGATTTTCTAATGCCTAGTGTTTTCTGTGATTTTATATGGAAATGTGGGAATGTCCACTGGCTACATATTACTGATCCTCAAGGTACTGTTGGCTGTTGTATTTCCCAGTGAAATAGCATGGTGGTTAATTTGTATGGTAAAGGCTAGCCTACAGGCTTCCCCTCTCATACTGACTCAGTAAAGATCATTCATATGTGGAAACTTGAGGCCAGAGAGTCAACTCATCTGCTAGTGTGCCAGGTCTGAATAAATTTTTTTGACTGTTTGTTTACTGTGTAACTCTGTTGTTTTTGTCACACTGCTTTGCTTTGTCTTGGCCAGGTCGCAGTTGCAAATGAGAACTAAAGGTGAAATAAAAAAATAAATAAAAAAATAGTCCCTGATATTACAGGGGAAGGATGAAAACCACGATTGACCTGAATGTGAATAGCCCTTGTTTATGATTTGTGCGGTTGATATGGTTGAGGCCAGACAGGCAGGTTGTTTCCCTGGCCTGGTGTAACAGAGGAAGTTGTTGCTTCACTCCTGATCTCACTAGGAGTTGTGAAATCTTAGCCGACGAGGAAGGGGAAACATTGTTGTGATTGTTTTGATGAAGTAGCTCCTTTTTGTCTTTACCTAAGACTGATTTTGAATATGAATAGGGCTGTACCTCAGTGTAAAGTGTCTTTAAGGGACGTTAAGGACGTGGACAGGTGAAAACAACATTCTGGTAGCTTACTCACATACTTAGCTCCTCCTCTTCGCTCCCTGTGGAGCATAAAATCGCAAAAAGACTACGACATGCCGGGCGGCCCGCTCTACTTTCAGATAACATTCTGACCATACCGCTTGCGTTACGTGCGTGAGCATTACAAAATAAATGTACACGTTATTCAATCATTTCATCCAAACTGCTTGCGCGCATCAACAAGCATCTGCGTAGCCAGGCGCTAAAATATAACTTGGTTCTATTTTTGATGCTTGAAGCGATGCAAGTCCTTCCTCTCCCATCTCCTCATTGGTTTTTAGGAGTGCACCTCAAAGTTGGTTGCCAACCGCCCTATAAAGTCCACAGAAGAAGAAGAGCTTACAAGAAACTAACAAGGTTTCCCCTTTTATCTGTGGATTAATTGTTGGAGTAGAGAACAGAAAAATAGGACCTTGTGCATTTCAGGTAAAATAACAACCCAATGTTTATATCCCAAGACAAATTAGCTAGCCACAGCAAGTTAGCTAGCTAAATGGCCATGAATGTGTTTTGACCTGTCCCAAAATTAATATAGTTGGTTTAGAGTTCATTTTGACATTTCAACCTGCGTGCCCTGATTTGCGTCTGTGGATGGACAAAATCAACATGCGCGCGGTCTAGTCAGCATGTAAGTGCCAATGAGGGAGATGAAGCTCTCCGTTAGTGTCTGCTAGCTCACTGACATGGATGTGAGCTCATACACACTGAAATGGATATACGCACACACCTCCACACGGTCCTTTGCATCAGTTGTTTTGGAAAGTCATTTCTATTATAAGCTTGAGTATGTGTGCTTATCCACCTGTTGACTCACAGTAGCCTATGATGCCAGACCACCTGACTAGAACAGACTAGAACAGTTACTTCTGCTACTGTACTGTTCTACTGATGTTACACAAAGTACTACCTTGTTACAGCAGTGCACATCCAGGTACTGCTGTAGTATCTCAATGGTTTCTCTCTCTCTCTTTCTGTCTGTGTAGTTTCCGGCCCACCCTCTCCAGGGTGTCCAGAGATGTAGAGAGCAGTGTGAGGAGTACCCCCACCCCTTCTCTCTCTCTCTCAGCAGCACTTTCCTTACAAAGAGGTACAGTGTGTTTGTGTAACTGTGTTTGTTTCACACTTTGTTTATATCTTTGTGTTCCTGTGTGTTAGATACTGCATTCAGAGAGAGATAGTGAAGCATGGTGTGCCAGGGCTCATTTTCAGTAAGGGATCCTATCTGAATGTGACTTCCCTAGTTTAATAATGGATAAAACAAATTAAATAGAATGAGAGATTGGGGGCAATTGCATGACAGCATGGCCCCAAATAATTATTGCTATAATTTTATTCAACATTGAAACTATTAATATGAATATTTCAAAAGTTTGATTTGGTACATTTTTGACACATTGAGCAATATACTCTACAAGTACATTACATTTCTAGTGGGCTCTCTGCAACTTTTAAAGCTATGATCAATTTTAAAAACACCACCAACACAGTGAATGGGAAAATGGATTCAAAGTGAACTCCCTCCGCTAGCGGGTTGCTGAATGTGCAATCCTACAGGAGGGCTGTGATTGGTTAATGATCTATAATGTCAATTTATATGTATGCAATGTATAATTTATTCAACTTTTGCAGAGGGCCCACTATGGAAAGTTTGTGTTTGAAGAGTATATTGTTCCAAACAATATATCTTAAAGATAAGCAAAATCAAAAAGGGTACTGTTGAATAAAATAATGTGAAAATGTGTATTTTTGAATCTAGACACTCCATATTTTAGAGCACATTATAAGGAGTGTCATTATACTAGATTCTAAAATACAAATGTTCACGTCTGTACCATGTACGGTTCACAGGGCCACTTTCATTATTATTAAAAAAATGAAATGTACAAATTAACTTTAAACAGCCTCCCAATGAAACTTTTGTGAGAATTTACTGAATTATTATTATTTTTAATAATAATGCTGGCGTGGGGGGGGGGGGTGTTTGTGTGTGTGTTTCTCACTACCTAAAATAGTGCATTGTGTTGGATGACACTGCTTCTCATGTGACCAAAATATGATTCAGTGAAATTTCCCACAAAATGACATCAGTCTTAGGGTGTGTGTCAGTGTAGTTGGGGAAGTGCTGGGGGTCTGTGTGTTTGTCATTTAGGAGTATAAGCAGTGTGTGAATTACAGGGGGCTCAGCCCCCTCAAATGAGCTTGGTTGCAACACTCTCCAAACTGCCTCTGGAAGCAACGTTATCACAATAACTGTTTGTCGATAGCTTCATGAAATGGGTTTCCATGGCCGAGCAGCCGCACACAAGCCTAAGATCACCATGCGCAATGCCAAGCGTTCTCTGGAGTGATGAATCACGCTTCACCATCTGGCAGTCCGATGGACGAATCTGGGTTTGACGGATGCCAGGAGAACGCTACTTGCCCGAATGCATAGTGGCAACTGTACATTTTGGTGGAGGAGGAATGGTTTGGGCTAAGCCCCTTAGTTCCAGTGAAAGGAAATCTTAATGCTACAGCATACAATGACATCCTGTGCTTCCAACTTTGTGGAAACAGTTTGGGGAAGCCCCTTTCCTGTTTCAGCATGACAATGCCCCTTTGCACAAAGCGAGATCCATACAGAAATGGTTTGTCGAGATTGGTGTGGAAGAACTTGACTGGCCTGCTCAGAGCCCTGACCTTCACTCCATCGAACACCTTTGGGATGAATTGGAGTGCCGACTGCGAGCCAGGCCTAATTGCCCGACCTCACTAATGCTCTTGTGGCTGAATGGAAGCACTTATAACTCCTCAGCAATGCTCCAACATCTAGTGGAAAGCCTTCCCAGAAGAGACGAGCAGGTGTCCACATACTTTTGGCCATGTAGTGTAATTCGCACTCTGAGTATAAGGTTAGGTTGTTGTGTGTGTGTGTGTGTGTGTGTGTGTGTGTGTGTGTGTGTGTGTGTGTGTGTGTGTGTAATCAGAATCATGGAAGGGGTGTGTCCATGGTCATCGGATGCAGCTGTTTGTGTGGTGAGACCAAACAGGAAGGAACAGGGGTGCTGTGAAGCCGGGCAGAAAACTCACACTGACACCATGGCCTCTAACGGCTGTGTACCGGCTGTATACTGGCATGCTACAGACACTAACGGAAAGGTCTCCATGTTCTGTGACAAGTGTCCCACATGAGCCGACGGACGACACACACACACACACACACACACACACACACACACACACACACACACACAAACACAGGTCTCAGGGTAACAGGGAGTTCCTCAAAAGGGGAACAGAGAGTGAGAAGTTATTTTGGGCTTTAGGTGGTAGGCTTCTCTCTCTGTGTGTGGTTGTTGTCTCTCTCTGTGTGACCTAGTGTCTAGTCTTCCATTCAGGTGTGTACTTCTATCCTTTTCATTCCTCCTCATGCAGCTTTGCTGTGCCCCTGTCATGGAAGTAGACCACTGCCTTTTGATTTGCTGGCAAAGATGACCCACAATCCAGTTATAAGCATGTCCCCTTATTTAGTTGCTGCACTGTGCAGAGACTGTAATAAGGTGTGTGTGTGTGTGTGTGTGTGTTTATTTAGCTTCTGTGGGATGCCCGTTCTAAGGAGTTATTGGCTATGGCACCATCAGAACTATAAATACACTCACACACATTAAGACCCTGCCCTGAGCTCTGTTGTCCCAGCTTCACACACGTGTGTGTGTGTGTGTACGTCTCTATATGTGTACAATGTACACTACCATTCAAAAGTTTGGGGTCACTTAGAAATGTCCATGTTTTCCATGAAAACATACATGAAATGAGTTGCAAAATGAATAGGAAATATAGTCTATATAATGGTTTTTAATTGAAATAATAATTGTGTCCTTCAAACTTTGCTTTCGTTAAAGAATCCTCCATTTGCAGCAATTACAGCCTTGCAGACCTTTGGCATTCTAGTTGTCAATTTGTTGAGGTAATCTGAAGAGATTTCACCCCATGCTTCCTGAAGCACCTCCCACAAGTTGGATTGGCTTGATGGGCACTTCTTACGTACCATACGGTCAAGCTGCTCCCACAACAGCTCAATAGGGTTGAGAACCAGTGACTGTGCTGGCCACTCCATTATAGACAGAGTACCAGCTGACTGCTTCTTCCCTAAATAGTTCTTGCATAGTTTGGAGCTGTGCTTTGGGTCATTGTCCTGTTGTAGGAGGAAGTTGCCCCCATTTAAGAGCCATCTACAGGGTATGGAATGGCATTGCAAAATGGAGTGATAGCCTTCCTTCTTCAAGATCCCTTTTACCCTGTACAAATCTCCCACATAACCACCACCAAAGCACCCCAGACCATCACATTGCCTCCACCATGCTTGACAGATGGCGTCAAGCGTTCCTCCAGCATCTTTTAATTTGGTCTGTGTCTCACGAATGTTCTTCTTTGTGATCCGAACACCTCAAACTTAGATTTGTCTGTCCATAACACTTTTTTCTAATCTTCCTCTGTCCAGTGTCTGTGTTCTTTTACCATCTTAATCTTTTATTTTTATTGGCCAGTCTGAGATATGGCTTTTTCTTTGCAACTCTGCCTAGAAGGCCAGCATCCCGGAGTCTCCTCTTCACTGTTGAGACTGGTGTTTTGCGTGTACTATTTTATGAATCTGCCAGTTGAGGACTTGTGAGGCGTCTTTCTCAAACTAGACACTCTAATGTACTTAACTCAACAGCAGTGCAAAATATGAAAAGACAATGCAGAAAAACAGAGCGCATGTGGCGGAAGACAAAACTTGTAGTCCATTAAAACATCTACAAAGACACCATCCATGCTTTCAATAATGAACTAGGCAAAGCTAGACAGACTCTTCTCAAATATTATAAACAGCAATTCAAACAACACACACACTCTTTTTGCTACTGTAGAGAGACTGACAAACCCTCCAAGCCAGATTCCCAGTGAAATGCTCTCAGACAGCAAGTGTAGTGAGTTTGCTTCTTTCTTCTCTGAGAAAATCAATAATATCAGAAAGGTGATCAGCACATCCTTGAGCTGCACTGGGGTCATACAGGTCAGACCAAAACCTGAGAAAGTAGTTACTATGTCTGATTTCAAAGAAATTGATGGCAAAATGTTGGAAGAAACCGTACAACACCTTAAAACATCAACCTGTGCCCTTGACGCACTTCCCATATCTTTCTTAAAGAGTGTGTTTAACAGCTTAGAAGCAGATCTCCTAGAAGTAGTAAATGCCTCACTTCTCTCTGGGAGTTTTCCAAACTCCCTGAAAACTGCAATTGTCAAACCCCTCCCAGAAAAGAGTAATCTGGATAAGACTATATTAAGCAAATCTTCCTTTCATAAGTTATATCATTGAAAAAGTTGTCTTCAATCAGCTGAACAAATTCTTAAGCTCGAATGGATACTTTGACATTTTTCAATCTGGTTTCCGATCGCATCACAGCACAGAGACAGCGCTCATAAAGATAATAAACGATATTCTATTAAATTCTGATATAGGCAAATTATCAGTACTGGTACTACTCGACCTCAGTGCTGCATTTGACTCTGTCGATCACAACATACTTCTTGACAGGCTGGAAAACTGGGTGGGGCTTTCTGGGATAGTCCTAAAATGGTTCAGGTCATATTTAGAAGCGAGAGGTTATTATGTGAGTATAGGTGACCATAAGTCTGAGTGGACATCCATGACATGCGGAGTTCCTCAAGGCTCAATTCTTGCGCCACTCATATTCAACCTGTACATGCTCCCAATGAGCCAAATAATGTAAAATAACCAAATCTCTTACCACAGCTATGCAGACGACACACAGATCTACTTAGCCCTATCGCCTAACGATTACAGCCCCGTTGACTCCCTGTTCCAATGCATTGATGAAGTAAACAGTTGGATGTGCCAAAACTTTCTTCAGTTAAACAAAGACAAAACTGAAGTCATTGCGTTTGGAAACAAAGATGAAGTTCTCAAGGTGAACGCATACCTTCACTCTAGGGGTCAAATAACTAAAAATCAAGTCAGGAATCTGTGTGTCTCTAGAGTCAGACCTTAGCTTCAGTAGTCATGTCAAAGCACATCAGCTAGAAATACCAAGGGTTCAATCAAAGCAAGGAGAGTCTGCTTTTAGCTACTATGCCAGCCGCAGCTGGAACCAGCTTCCAGAAGAGATCAGATGTGCTCCTACAGTAGTCACATTCAAATCCAGACTCAAAACACATCTGTTTAGCTTTGCATTTACTGAATGAGCACTGTGCCACTGTTCGTCTGACTGTTTGTACTGGATTTTATCTAATTTTAATTTTTAATTTAAATTTAAATTGTTCTTATTTCTTTTGATTGTTTTAAATTCTTTATTCTAAACTGTTCTGGTTGTTCTTGTTTCTTTTTATTATCTTAATTTCTTCTATGTAAAGCACTTTGAATTGCCATTGTGTATGAAATGTGCTATATAAATAAACTTGCCTTGCCTTGCCTTGCCTTGCCTATCCTCTTGCTCAGTTGTGCACCAGGGCCTCCCACTCCTCTTTCTATTCTGGTTAGAGCCAGTTTGCGCTGTTCTGTGAAGGGAGTAGTACACAGCGTTGTACAAGATCTTCAGTTTCTTGGCAATTTCTCGCATGGAATTGCCTTAATTTCTCAGAACAAGAATAGACTGACGAGTTTCAGAAGAAAGTTCTTTGTTTCTGGCCATTTTGAGCATGTAATCAAACCCACAATTGCTGATGCTCCAGATACTCAACTAGTCTTTGTTTTTATTGCTTCTTTAATCAGCACAACAGTTTTCAGCTGTGCTAACATAATTGCAAAAGGGTTTTCTTGTGATCAATTAGCCTTTTAAAATGATAAACTTGGATCAGCTAACACAACGTGCCATTGGAACACAGGAGTGATGGTTGCTGATAATGGGTCTCTGTATGCCTATGTAGATATTTCATAAAAAATCAGCCGTTTACAGCTACAGTAGTCATTTACAACATTAACATTGTCTACACTGTATTTCTGATCAATTTGATGTTATTTTAATGTGTTTTTGCTAATGTTTTTGCTTTTCTTTCAAAAACAAGGACATTTCTAAGTGACTCAACTTTTGAACGGTAGTTTGTGATTTATTACGCTTTTTTTTATTTACAATGGTTGCAAACTTGATATTTGAATACATTCAATAAGATTTGCAAACATAATTTATTTTTGGAATAGTCCATTTACAATTATGAATATTCTACTGTGAATCAAAAATAGTTGCAGATTTTTTTATCTGCGCATGCTCTGAATTCTGTCACTGTTGTCACTTTACCAAGAGATTGTGGAGCGTTTTGTACGTTTGTAGAAAGAGATTTGCAAGTAAAAAAAATGGTTTGAGCAGCTTTGGGGACAGGACCTTTTTTACTCCTGACCAATCAGCCAAAACTACAGCCACCTATTGTTTGTTCCAGCAATCAAATCTCAGGAAGTAGCTTGAAGAGGACAAGTCATTTCTACAAAGTAACGTAACTCGGACTGAAGTACTAGAATAAAACGATCGGTTTGAAGGTAATCATCTATTTTATGTGTACATCGATTAAAAAAACAAAAAAACGTAATTTGTTTCATGTGAAATACTGTACAATGGTACATTTCAGAAAAAATATACAGCAGCTAATGTTAGTTAGCTAGCTGGCTTCTGACATTCATCCTAGCTTTATCCCACCATCACTGTAGCTAATAATGTTGGGTTTCTTGTAAATAACAACTATATTTGCTAGCTTTAATTTAAAAGATTTATTGCTTACTTTTGAAAACTTTTTGTCAAACTACTTAATTCTACTGGCTGTTTTATTGATTTAATTGGTGACTGAAAAAGTTGGCATGAAATATGCCCCTAATGCAAGGCTGTGTTGTTTTGGTATAATTTATCTGAATAGGCTTGTGCACATTTACGTTAGTGTTTCAATTAGCCTAGTTGGTCAAATTACTGACTGACTAGGCTTATTGTTATTCATGTTTTTGTTACTGCATTTCAGCTGGAGAGGGAGTAAGATCACTAGAAAGCAGAATGCTACCAGACAACCACAGGATCCTAGAGGTATTATGGACGATTCTTATGAACTGGATATTGTATGAGAATTGCCAATTTTTTATATCAATGACACTAACAAAAAGATTGGATTCTTCAGCAATGTGCATTAAATGCTTTGGTGATGAAAGGTACATTATGTATTTATTGTCATCTCCCCATCAGGCCTCTGCATGCTGTGACATGGGCCTGGATGGTGACACATCTGCTTCCAGCTGCTGGCCTGAATACTGGGGCCTTCAGTGGTACCTGACATTGCAGCAACTATCTCTGTCTCGTAGCCATTTAACATGTCAACATGTATTTTATGTAACCACTCATTCATTCAAACTGCTACAGACACACAAACTGACTTATATTCACTTGTCTATTTGTCCTATTTTTCATGCTTGTCTGGGATATATATTTTTGTTGGCAGACCTGTGGCATGTCTTATATACACTGAACAAAAATATGAAGAAAAACATGCAACAAGATTATTATTTTTTTTTTTTTTTTACCTTTATTTTACTAGGCAAGTCAGTTAAGAACATATTCTTATTTTCAATGACGGCCTAGGAACAGTGGGTTAACTGCCTTGTTCAGGGGCAGAACGACAGATTTTTACCTTGTCAGCTCGGGGATTTGATCCAGCAACCTTTCGGTTATGGGCCCAACACTCTAACCACTGGGCTACCTGCCGCCCCAAGATTACTGAGTTACAGTTCATATAAGGAAATCAGTCAATTTAAATAAATTAATTAGGCCCTAATCTATGGATTTCACATGACTGGGAATACAGATTTGCATCTGTTGGTCACAGATGCCTTTAAAAAAAGGTAGGGGCGTGGATCAGAGAACCAGTCAGTATCTGGTGTGACCACCATTTGCTCATGCAGTGCGTCACATCTCCTTCGTGTAGAGTTGATCATGCTGTTGATTGTGGCCTGTGGAATGTTATCCCACTCCTCTTCAATGAAGTTGTGAAGTTGCTGGTCATTGGCGGGAACTGAAACGCGCTGTCGTTCACAGCATCCCAAACATGCTCAATGGGTGACTTGTCTGGTGAGTATGCAGGCCATGGAAGAACTGGGACATTTTCAGCTTCCAGGAATTGTGTACAGATCCTTGCCACATGGGGCCGTGCATTATCATGCTGAAACCTGAGGTGATGGTGGCGGAGGAAAGGCAGGACAATGGGCCTCAGGATCTCGTCGCGGTATCTCTGCATTCAAACTGTCATCAAAAAAATACAATTGTGTTCGTTGTCCGAAGCTTATGCCTGCCCATACCATAACTCCACTGCCACCATGGGGCACTCTGTTCACAACGTTGGCGTCAGCAAACCGCTTACCCACACAACGCCATACACTGCCATCTGCCCGGTACAATTGAAACCGTGATTCATCCGTGAAGAGCACACTTCTCCAGCATGCCAGTGGCCATCAAAGATGAGCATTTGCGCACTGCTGAACTGAAGTCAGGTCAAGACCCTGGTGAGGATGACAAGTGCACATATGAGCTTCCCTGAGTTAGTTTCTGACAGTTTGTGCAGAAATTCTTAGGTTATGCAAACCCACAGTTTCATCAGCTGTCCGGGTGGCTGGTCTCAGACTACCCCGCAGGTGAAGAAGCCGGATGTGGAGGTCCTGGGCGGGCATGGTTACAGTGGAGGTCCTGGGTTGGCGTGGTTACATGTGGTCTATGGTTGTGAGGCCAAATTCTCTAAAATGGCATGGGATGTGGCTTATGGTTGAGAAATGAACATTAAATTCTCTGGCAACAGCTCTGGTGGACCTTCCTGCAGTCTGCGTGCCAATTGCACGCTCCCTCAAAAGTTGAGACATCTGTGGCATTGTTGTGTGACAACTGCACATTTTGTGTAATGATCATGCTGTTTAATCAGCTTCTTGATATGCCACACCTGTCTGGTGGATGGATTATCTTGGCAAAAGAGAAATACTCACTAACAGGGATGTAAACAAATACGTTTTTTGTGTTTTACATGTTGCGTTTTATATTTTTCTTCAGTGACACAATAAAAATGTATTCACCCTGGACATGAGACTTGCATTGATTTAAGATATTTTGGAATCATAAGCACCAAGTGTTGTCTTGATGGAGAAAGTCTGTATGTTTTGAGGTTTAAAAAGTAGTTAGTAAAAATGTGAACGTGCTATGAAGAATTAATTGTTTTGTAACCGAGTTTGGGAAACCCTGCTCTAGGGTTCCATGGCCCAACATACTCAGCTGAGGATAGGGGGGTGGACACATTAGTTTGTCTGGGAGACTTTGAGGGAGGAGATGGCATGAGTTTTGGAGTGAGTACAGTAAATCCAATTCAACCTTTGGCCCTGGATAATAATGTATGCTATATGTTATCACACAGACAGCCATAGCGAAGGTTTACAGGGTTTACAGTGCATAAAGTACAGTATATACTACCACCAGCGTAGCTTACTTCTCTGCTCTGGAGAGATCGCAGGTAGTTGATCAGAAGGCTCTGGAGGTCCTTGGAATATTATCTCTGTAGCTCCTGTAGAGAGATGGATAGAGGTACTGAATGGAATTGAAAGAGAGCAAGAGTTAAAGGAAAATTCCACCCCAAAACAATTTATTTGGTATTTGTTTCATTAGTACATTGTTGATATAGTCCCAAGTGTTTTACTTGTCAGCACTCAAGTTTAAGATATTTAACTTTCAAAATACAGAAACCATCCTTGTATGCTGTCTTTCACATTGAACGTTTCTTCAAGTGCAGTTGAAAAAACATCAAGCACTATGATGAAACCGGCTCTCATGAGGAACGCCACAGAAGACCCAGAGTTACCTCTGCTGCAGAGGATAAGTTAATTAGTTAACTGCACCTCAGATTGTAGCCAAAATAAATGAGTTCAAGTAACACACATCTTAACATCAACTGTTCAGAGGAGATTGTGTGAATCAGGCCTTCATGGTTGAATTGCCGCAAAGAAACCACTACTAAAGGACACCAAAAAGAAGAGACTTGCTTGGGCCAAGAAACATGAGCAATGGACATTAGACCGGTGGAAATCTGTCCTTTGTTCTGGAGTCCAAATTTGCGATTTATGGTTTCAACCGCCGTGTCTTTGTGAGAACGGATGATCTCCATGCGTTATGGTGGGAACCACACATGCGGAGGTGGTGTGGGGGTGCTTTGCTGGTGACACTGTCTGATTTATTTAGAATTCAAGGCACACTTAACCAGCATGGCTACCACAGGATTCTGCAGCGATACGCCATCCCAGCTGGTTTGTGCTTAGTGGGACTATCATTTTGTTTTTCAACAGAACAATGACCCAATACACCTCCAGGCTGTGTAAGGGCTATTTGACCAAGAAGGAGAGTAATGGAGTGCTGCATCAGATGACCTGGCCTCCACAATCACCCGACCTCAACCCAATTGAGATGGTTTGGGATGAGTCAGACCGCAGAGTGAAGGAAAAGCAGCCAACAAGTGCTCAGCATATATGGGAACTCCTTCAAGACTGTTGGAAAAGCATTCCAGGTGAAGCTGGTTGAGAGAATACCAAGAGTGTGCAAAGCTGTCATCAAGGCAAAGGGTGTCTACTTTGAAGAATCTAAAATATATTTTGATTTGTTTAGCACTTTTTTGTTTACTACATGAGTCCATATGTTTCATTTCATAGTTTTGATGTCTTCACTATTATTATACAATGTAAAAATAAAGAAACCCTTGAATGATTAGGTGTCCAAACTTTTGACTGGTACCTGATGAAGCTAGTGAGTTGATCAAGCTAGGCTGACTGTCAGAAGCCAGCTAGCTAACATTAGCTGCTGTTAATTTAGTCAGAAATTAAACAAACTACTGAAATCGATAGTTTTATTCTAGTACTTCAGGCAGAGTAGCATTAATAATATTACTTTATAGAAATTGCTTTTCATCTTCAAGGTACTTCCTGAGATTTGATTGATAGGAAAAATCCAGCCAATGGTTTTCAGCAATAGGAGACTGTGGTTTTGGCTGATTGGTCAGAAGTTAAAGGTCCTGCCCCCAAAGCTGCTCAAACCAGTTTTTTTACTTGCGAATTTCTTTCTACAAACGTACAAAACTTTCTTCAAGCTTACGAATCTCTTGGTAACAAGACTGAACTCTGAGCGTGCCCAGCTAAACAAAATAAGTGTGTTTTTGATTCACAGCAGAAAATTCATAGTTGTAAATGGACTTGTAATAATTCTGAAAAGAAATAATGCTTGCAGATCTTGTTGAATGTATTCAAATGTCAAGTTTGCCACCCTTGTTACATTTTTCAAAAATTCTATGTTTGTGAAATTGAATTACACATTTGTGAAACTTACTTGCAGCTACGAATCTCAATGTGCAACAATGAAATTCTAAATACAAACTCACAGGGTTCTATTATCATTATCATTATTATCCCTTATAAAGAGAGCTTTGAAGCTGAGCCGCTGTGACATCAGTGTCTGGCACACAATGGCCGCTTTGTGCTCCCACCGCGTCACAGATGCCTGCGAAACCTAGTGTATGCCAGGTAATTGGAGGGCCATGTGGGAGAACCCATTGCCGGTAACAGTGTGTCACTAAGTGAGATGTGGAAATGAGACTGTGTGTATTTGGATTTCATATTTATTAGGGATCCCCATTCCCCACTCTTCCTGGGGTCCAAACACATGAAGGCACTTACATTTCATAAAAAAACTAAAGATAAAATATTACACCATACAACAATATTACAATGTACTTTGTTGTGTAGAGTGTGTGTGTGTGTGTGTGTGTGTGTGTGTGCTAGCGCTTGTATGCACGTGTGTGTGTCTCTTAGCGCTTGTACCTTTTTGTGTGTGTGTCTCTTAAGTCCCCGCTGTTCCATAAGGTATTTTTACCTGTTTTTTAAATCTGATTCTACTGCTTGCATCAGTTACCTGATGTGTAATAGAGTTCTATGTAGTCATGGCTCTAATGTAGTACTGTGTGCCTCTCGTAGTCTATTCTGGATTTGGGGATTGTGAAGAGACCTCTGATGGCATGTCTTGTGGGGTATGCATGGGTGTCTGAGCTGTGTTCTAGTCGTTTAAACAGACAGCCCAGTGCATTCAGCTTGTCAACATTTCTTACATAAACAAGTAGTGATGAAGTCAATCTCTCCTCTAATTTGAGCCAGGATAGATTGACATGCATATTATTCATGTTAGCTCTCTGTGTACCTCCAAGGGCCAACCGTGCTGCCCTGTTCTGAGCCAATTGTAATTTTCCTAAGTCCTCTTTGTGGCACCTGACCACACGACTGAACAGTAGTCCAGGTGCAACAAAACCAGGGCCTGTAGGACCTGCCTTGTTGATAGTGTTAAGAAGGTAGAGCAGTGCTTTATTATAGCTACTGTTGTATCAATATGTTTTGACCATGACAGTTTACAATCCGGGGTTACTCCAAGCAATTTAGTCACCTCAACTTGCTCAATTTCCACATTATTCATTACATGATTTAGTTGAGGTTTAGTGAATGATTTGTACCAAATACAATGCTTTTAGTTCTAGAAATATTTAGGACTAACTTATTCCTTGCCACCCATTCTGAAACTAACTTCAGCTCTTTGTTAAGTGTCATTTCAGTCGATGTAGTAGCTGACGTGTATAGTGTTGAGTCATCCGTATATATAAAAGCCAGTGGCATGTCGTTAGTAAAGATTGCAAAAAGTAAGGGACCTAGACAGCTTCCCTGGGGAATTCCTGATTCTACCTGGATTATGTTGGAGAGACTTCCATTAAAGAACACCCTCTGTTCTGTTAGACGGGTAACTCTTTACCCACAATATAGAAGGGGGTGTAAAGCCATAACACATACATTCTTTCCAGCAGCAGACTATGATTGGTAATTTCAAAAGCCGCAATGAAATCTAACAAAACTGCCCCCACAATATTTGTATCATATATTTCTCTCAGTAAGGGCTATGCTTGTTGAATGTTCTTCCCTATAAGTGTGCTGAAAGTCATTCAGAGACTTGTCCCGAAGCCACTCCTTTGTTGTCTTTGCTGTATGCTTTGCTGTATGCTGTATGTTCATCTTTCACTCGATCCAGCAGCATGGACTAGTCTATCCAGTCCATGCTGCTGAAAAACATCCCCACAGCATGATGCTGCCACCACCATGCTTCACCGTAGGGATGATGCCAGGTTACCTCCAGATGTGACACTTGGCATTCAGGCCAAAGAGTTTGATTTTGGTTTTATCCAACCAGAGAATCTTGTTTCTCATGTTCTGAGAGTCTTTAGGTGCCTTTTGGGATGTCATGTGCCTTTTTACTGAGGAGTAGCTTCTGCCTGTGACTCTACCAGGTTCTCCCATCTCCACAGAGGAGCTCTAGAGCTCTTTCAGAGTGACCGTCAGATTGTTGGTCACCTCCCTGACCAAGGCCGTTCTCCCCCTATTGCTCAGTTTGGCTGGGCGGCCAGCTCTAGGAAGAGTCTTGGTGGTTCCAAACATTTAAGATTGATTGAGGCCACTGTGTTCTTGGGGACCTTCAATGCTGCAGATTTTTTTTGGTACCCTTCCCCAGATCTGTGCCTCTACACAATCCTGTCTCGGAGCTCTACGGACAATTCCTATCGACCTCATAGCTTGGTTTTTGCTCTGACATGCACTGTCAACTGTTGGACCTTTTTTATATAGAAAGGTGTGTCTTTACAAATCATGTCCAGTCAATTGAATTTACCACAGGTGGACTCCAATCAAGTTGTGAAAACATCTCAAGGATGATCAATGGAAACAGGATGCACCAGTGTAAAAAAGGGGGTCAATGCAAATAGTCCAGGTGGCCATTCGATTAACGGTTCAAGAGTCTTATGGCTTGGGGGCAGAAGCTGTTAAGGAGCCTTTTGGACCTAGATTTGGCGCTCCGGTACCGCTTGCCGTGCAGTAGCAGAGAGAACAGTCTATGACTTGGGTGACTGGAGTCCTTGACAGTTTTTAGTGCCTTCCTCTGACACCGCCTGGTATAAAGGTCCCCAGTGATGTACTGTACTCACTACCCTCTGTAATGCTTTGCGGTCGGATGCCAAGCAGTTGCCATACCAAGCAGTGATGCTACCAGTCAGGATGCTCTCCATGGTGCAGCGGTATAACTTTTTGAGGACCAATGCTGTCGTGCTCTCTTCACGACTGTACTTGTTTGTTTGGACCATAATAGTTTAGTGATGTGGAGTGAGTGTTGTGGAGTGAGTGTTGTGAATGTGTAGGTCCCTGTGTGTGTGCATACAATGGCCAACTCCAATAGTCAGTGTTTTTACACAAATCAACTGTACTAGTTGTTCAGGCTCTTGTCCTGTCTTGATTACTATCTGGTAATATGGTCAAGTGCAGCAAATAAATTCCTAGCAAAGATACAGCTGGCTCAAACAGTGCAGCACACCTTTCTCTAAGATCAACAACATGCATGCCAGTCTTTCCTGGTTGAGGGTTGACGAGAGATTTAACTGTTTCTCTTCTAGTTTTTGAGAAACATTACTATGAGGAAAATTCCAGATTGTCTGCATAATCATATAACATACAGCTCAAACACTCATACATACCCCACAAGACATGCCATCAGGGGTCTCTTCAAAGTCCCCAAGTCCAAAATGAATCAACGGCAATGCACAGTATTATATAGAGCCATGATCGCATGGAACTCCCTTCTTCAAATACTCAAGCAAACAGCAAAATTACATAAAACAAAAGGATAAAACAACAGCTCATGGCAAAATAGGGACTGTGAAATTACACACAAACACACACACACACAGGCCCACTCTATCACACACTAACACTCACAATCTACACACATTATTATTTTAGATGTATATCGTTGTATTTAAAATGTGTGTGACTGTTCTTGTCTATAAGTGTTTTATGTATTGTGTTTTATGTATTGGTGTGGACCCCAGGAAGAATAGCTGCAGCTTCGGCAAAAGCTAACAGGGATCAGAATAAACCAATAATGTCATCATGGTGGGCGTGAACAGAGTGTGTGTGTGTGTGTGTGTGTGAGAGAGAGTGAAAGAATGCACTGACAGCACTAGGAAGTGACTCAGGATGTGTCCAGTGGGGAAGCTCAGCCAGACACTAACTGTTCAAGCATGTCACGCAGCCTAAGTTTTGCCATTTTGGTATCATGTTTCCAATCGTTTACTTTCGGGTAGGAGCAAGAGCTCTATTTGGAACCAAACATAATATGAGTGTTGACATGCATTAGCATTAAGCTAAGCAAAAATGTGCCATAGGCCTATCACACAAACGTTTGCTAGCTAATATGCTAAGCTAAACACCGCAAGAGCACATTGAGATATGCTGAAATCATTAGAATGCTAACATGAAGCTCCACTAGATCACAGGAAAGATTAGCATGCTAAGCTAAACTAATGATAAGCTAAACTTTGGAGTGTACACAGAGGCACTTGTCTCCCTCTGGCAAGCATTCCTACCTGAGCCGATTGAGTTTGGAGATGTAATCACCCCATTAATCAGGGTGTATAAATACACCCTGTGTGTGTGTTGGATGGGTATGTTCAGTGAGGTGAGGGTTGTCTTAGAAGTACTTTAGAGTTGTGGGACGGTGTGTAGTTTTGGTAGAAGTAGTGGTGGACAGGAGTTTTTCTTGGTCAGGTCATGTTTCTGATATAGTGTATTTGCAGAAGTAAATGTGATATAGAATTAGAAGTACATATAGTGGGATAATAGTGTTAATAGCAGCAGTAGTGGTAGTAGTTTGTGTTTGGCTGTTGAGTGTTGGTTCTCTGTGTGTAGTTCGAGGCTTTGCTGTCACGCTGTAGTAGACCGCTCTTGGAGTCAAAGTGTTTGTGTGTGTTGACCAGCCAGTGGGCACAAAGCGGGCACTGTGTGCACCTCGGGCACTGAAATGTACACGGCGGACAACAGGCGGCCTCAGTCCTTCTCAATAGGAGCTGCCCTTCTTATTGTACCTCACACACAATGTGCTTTTTTTTCCTCCCCCCTCTCATTCTCTCTCTATTGCCCATATATGGCCTGTGTGTCTGATGGAAAGAATGAGAAGTCTGCTCTGATTGGTTGATGCCTCTGGCATGGCTTCTTGTTCTGCATCTGGATGAGACTGTAGAAACACACTATCAGGCCACGGCTGCACTTTTATTCACATTGGATTACTCTGAAAGGAACAGTCCCAGAAGGTAGAATAACACCATATCAAGAATAGTTTAACACTGCTGAAAGTGGAAATCTGGGGCTCTCCTAAGTGAGAGACAGGTGGGTGGGAGGTGGTTGAGGGTGTTCCCCTCGAAAGGCTGCTCCCATGACCACCACACAATAACAGGACCTCATGACTTCAGTGGTAACTGTGGTTATACTCCTCTGCCCAGGGCTTGGGCCTGGAGGGGGTTGGTCTGATGCATATTAGACCCCTGATGCTCCCCTACCTCCACCCTACCACTCCCCAAACCTTTCCCCACCGCCTCCTTATGCATGGTGTTATTCAATCTAAACCACAGTGAGGAAAAGACATTAACAGTAACTTGCACTTGAGATTCCTTTTAGGGTTAAGTGCCTTGTGCAAGGACACATCAACAGGTTTTTCACCTTGTCGGCTTGAGTATTCGAACCAGTGACCTTTCTTTTACCGGCCCCATCTAACCACTAGGTTATCTGCCGCCCAGTTGTCATCTCGTCCCCCCTGTTCTGAAGTCCTGGGGTAGCTCCTTGTTAATATATGGCGTTGTCTGTGTCGGAAACATTTAGAGTGATGTTATTCATTAGATGGCCAGACATCATATGACTGGCTAATGCAGCATAAACAGACTGATGTACTGTATAGATTATTATTTATATTTTTTTACCTTTATTTAACTAGGCAAGTCAGTTAAGAACAAATTCTTATTTACAATGACGGCCATTGTAAATAAACAATGACCCCTACAGGGTCAGCCCCTGGAGCAAATTAGGGTTAAGTGCCTTGCTCAAGGACAAATCAACAGGTTTGTTTTCACGTTGTCGGCTCGGCTCGGGTATTCGAACCAGTGACCTTTCGGTTACTGGCCCAACGCTCTGACCGCTAGGCTACCTTCCACCCTGAAAAAAGTACTGTATGTTCCAGGGGTCCTGACTTAGAGCTGTTGAGAGACAGGCGTACATACCTGGAGGGATGTGGTGGTGGATTGCCTTGTTGATTACACTAATTGATCCATGAATGTGATTGGTAGTCTGATGTAGATTAATAGAAGGTTAAAGGACATGGTGATTTTGGGTTGGTGGGGTTGATGACCACTGAGACCTGAGGGATTTCACTGGATGGACCTGTGTGACCTTCTAACATATATAGTATTCTAACACCACTTTTTCTCTCCTTCAGCTTTCTCTCTCTCTCGGGCTGGACTGCGGTGCGTCTGCTTCTGCACGCCCCCCTCTCCCCCCTCGCCCCCCAGCCATGGCCTCTCGAATAGGGCTGCGGCTGCAGGTAAACATATGTTGGTCTGAGTTATTGTTTAATTGATTGATTGGTTAACAGACAGATGTCCAGTATTACTGTATACAGTAGATGTATGTATTGAATGACTGGCTGATGTGTTGACTGACTGATGTATTGACTGACTGGTGTGTTGACTGACTGACTGATGTGTTGACTGACTGACTGATTTATGTATTGTCAGCTGATGCGAGACCAGCTGCAGCAGGAGGAGCAGCGAGAGCGGCAACAGCAGCACAATGCGGCGCTGCAGTACATGCAACAGCAGAATATGTCTGCCCCTGCACCCAGCTCCGCCATCAACGCTCCACAACACTACCAGAGCATGCAGGTTCCTGTTGAGGTGCTCAAGGTAAGACATAGAGTAGGTGTGTGTGTGTGTGTGTGTCCTCCGGGATCGTGCAGTCAACACACACATTCAGTCAACACCCACATCAGAGGTCAGAGGGAGGCAGGGTCAAGGGGAGGGAAGGATATGAGCGGACAAACTTAAATGGGAAGTTTAGTTTGGACTGTGCTGCTGCTGCAGATCAAACACCCACCCCTCATCCACAATACCTACCCACATCTCAAACACCAACCCACCCAAATACAGCTCTCCTGGCCCCGGCCTGGTCTACTGTAGTGGTCCTAACCTACTGACTAGCTTGAGACACAGGAACATAACTCTGACTTTCACCTAAATCATGCAGTGATGCCAATGGGAGATTTGGGAAAACATTTGCGGTACATGTGCCAATCTTAAATTAGGATTTTTTTCTAACTAATTAGAAGTTCACTGTGCTAAGAGGGGACATGGAGAGAGGGGGTAGAGAAGGGAAAAGAGAGAATGGAAGATGAAGAAGGGAGGGGGGAAAAAGAGAATGCACACTGGAGTTGATAGAGAATGGGGATTTTTAGGGGATAGAAAAATTAAAGAGGGGAGAGGTTCAGGCAGAGAAAGAGAGGGGGATTTAGAAGTAGGGGTAATCCACTCACATGTTGCTCAGGGCCAGCTAGCCAGCCAGCCAGTCAGCCTCACTAAGCACCTCCTGGGAGGAGTGGAGGTCGTCAGGACTGGATCAGTGCTGCTAGTTGGACTGGACTGGAGAGAGGTGGATACAGCAAAGACGGAGAGAAGGAAACAGAGATGGTAATAAATAGACACAGATAGAGAGAGAAATGAGGTGGAACAGCAACAAGGTAGGGTGCTGGAGAATCAGTCTTCATCATGACGTGTGTGTGTGTGTGTGTGTGTGGAGATGACAGACAGGAGAGTAAGATACTGTTTGTCACAGGCAAGAAGATAAAGGTCAGCTGACATTTTATCTGATTCCACAGATACCTGTGAATGTTCTTATCTGTGTGTGAGTGGGGTGTACATACTTGTCTTTCTGTTGGTCTCTCTGGCATTGTCACTGTCTCTCTGTTTCTGTTTGTGTAGGTGTGGGTTCATACTGTGTGTGTGTAAATGTAAAGAGAGGCGAAGGTGGATGTTTAGAACTGCATATGTGTAGAAATGAATTTACTCCAAGTAGTGAGGAATGCTCTACTCTATCGCCACCTCTCTATCGCCACCTCTCTATCGCCACCTCTCTATCGCCACCTCTCTATCGCCACCTCTCTATCGCCACCTCTCTATCGCTCACCTCTCTATCGCTCACCTCTCTATCGCCACCTCTCTATCGCCACCTCTCTATCGCTCACCTCTCTATCGCCACCTCGCGATCTCCACCTCGCGATCTCCACCTCGCGATCTCCACCTCTGTACTGTTGACAACTGTTGGTTGAAGACTATAAGTCTTCTTGTCATTCCTTTCACTTGGTGCATGTGGAGTTTATTCGTTCTGACAGTGAGACATGAGGTATGTCAATAGACGGTTACTGTTTAGTCCCTGTGGGCCCATGGCAACGTGTCACTGACACTCTTTAAGCTGACATTTTTTCAACTATAAATAAACACACCCACACTTACTCATGTATATGCACACACACACACACACACACACACACGCGTGCACACACACACACACACACACTAATCGATCAGTACCATATTGGATTAACGGCCGTAAACATGGCAACTTCAACTGAACAAAATATCCCAGAGGGCCATTTTGATACAATCCGGAGGAGTATACTACAAAGCAGGATCAATGAGTTAGCCAGCTAACTTTAATAAACAACCAGAAATAGCTATTGATTTTCTGGTTCATTATGAAAGCTAAACTGAGGTATGTGTTTTTGGTTGTTCAGTCAATTATACCATGTCCATGTTAAGCATATCTTTAAAAAAAATTAAAAGAGTAGTATACCCCTGAGGTGTTTTGTTATAAAATCTGAGTGTGTGGGGGGGGGGGGGCAGGTCGGTTCATCTCTTAGAGTAGTAGGAGCAGAAGGAATCTGTTACGCTGATCTCTGCTCTTTGATGTGAAAGAATGAGGCCAAGCCGAAACAGCCCCCAACCCCCCCCGCCCTATTCTCTACCCTACACCCCTGGTCAGGCCTGGGGACTTACTATAGGCTTTACTACAGGCTCTACTGTAGGATTACAGGAACAGTGTTGTGGTTCCATGAACAACATAGTCCTACTGTTGTGGCATAGTGCCTTGTTGGTCATACCCTATGGACAACCAGCACGCAATGTTGAATGAAACTGTTGACATGTTTAAGAGAGAATTCACTAATGTATGCCTAATATGATGAGCAGTTTAATGTGAACTGTGTGATTAACCCTTGTGCGCTATGTTACCTGTGTGTGTACAGGTCCAGACTCACCTGGAGAACCCTACAGACTATCACATACGCCAGTCACAGAGACAACAGGTGAAGGAGTACCTCTCCACCACCTACGCCACCAAGCAGGTACCTTGCTGTCTGTGCCTGTGTCTGTCTCTCTCTCTGTCTGTCTGTCTCTCTGTGTCGGTCTGTGTCTTTCTCTCGGTCTGTGTCGGTCTCTCAGTCTGTCTTTCTCCATGTCTGTGTCTTTCTCCATGTCTGTGTCTTTCTCCATGTCTGTGTCTTTCTCCATGTCTGTGTCTTTCTCCATGTCTGTGTCTTTCTCCATGTCTGTGTCTTTCTCCCTGTCTGTGTCTTTCTCCCTGTCTGTGACTTTCTCTGTGTCTGTCTGTGTCTGTCTGTGTCTCTGTCAGTGTCTTTCTCTCTGTCTGTGTCTTCCTCCCTGTCTGTCTGTGTCTTTCTCTCTGTGTCTCTGTCAGTGTCTTTCTCTCTGTCTGTGTCTTCCTCCCTGTCTGTCTGTGTCTTTCTCTCTGTGTCTCTGTCAGTGTCTTTCTCTCTGTCTGTGTCTTCCTCCCTGTCTGTCTCTGTCTTTCTCTCTGTGTCTCTGTCAGTGTCTTTCTCTCTGTCTGTGTCTTCCTCCCTGTCTGTCTGTCTTCCTCTCTGTCTTCCTCTCTGTCTTTCTCTCTGTCTTTCTCTCTGTCTGTGTCTTTCTCTGTGTCTGTCTGTGTCTTTCTCTCTGTGTCTCTGTCAGTGTCTCTCTCTCTGTCTGTCTTTCTCTCTGTCTGTGTCTTTCTCTCTGTGTCTTTCTCCCTGTCTGTGTCTTTCTCTCTGTCGGTGTCTTTTTCTCTGTGTCTTTCTCCCTGTCTGTGTCTTTTTCTCTGTGTCTTTCTCCCTGTCTGTCTTTTTCTCTGTGTCTTTCTCCCTGTCTGTGTCTTTCTCCCTGTCTGTGTCTTTCTCTGTGTATGTCTGTCTTTCTCTGTGTCTGTCTGTGTCTTTCTCTCTGTGTCTCTGTCAGTGTCTTTCTCTGTGTATGTCTGTCTTTCTCTGTGTCTGTCTGTGTCTTTCTCTCTGTGTCTGTCTGTGTCTTTCTCCCTGTCTGTGTCTTTCTCTGTGTCTGTCTGTGTCTTTCTCTGTGTCTGTCTGTGTCTTTCTCCCTGTCTGTGTCTTTCTCTGTGTCTGTCTGTGTCTTTCTCTGTGTCTGTCTGTGTCTTTCTCTGTGTCTGTCTGTGTCTTTCTCCCTGTCTGTCTGTGTCTTTCTCCCCGTCTGTCTGTGTCTTTCTCCCCGTCTGTCTGTGTCTTTCTCCCCGTCTGTCTGTGTCTTTCTCCCCGTCTGTCTGTGTCTTTCTCCCCGTCTGTCTGTGTCTTTCTCCCCGTCTGTCTGTGTCTTTCTCCGTGTCTGTCTGTGTGTCTTTCTCCCTGTCTGTCTGTGTCTTTCTCCCCGTCTGTCTGTGTCTTTCTCCCCGTCTGTGTCTTTCTCCCCGTCTGTGTCTTTCTCTGTGTGCCTGTGTCTTTCTGTTTCTTTGTCTGTGTCTTTCTCCCTGTCTGTCTTTCTTTCTCTCGGTCTGTGTCAGTCTGTGTCGGTCTCTCTGTCTGTCTTTCTCTTGGTCTGTCTTTCTCTTGGTCTGTCTTTCTCTTGGTCTGTCTTTCTCTTGGTCTGTCTTTCTCTTGGTCTGTCTTTCTCTGTGTCTGTCTGTGTCTTTCTCTGTGTCTGTCTGTGTCTTTCTCTGTGTCTGTCTGTGTCTTTCTCTCGGCCTCTGTCTGTGTCTTTCTCTCGGCCTCTGTCTGTGTCTTTCTCTCGGCCTCTGTCTGTGTCTTTCTCTCGGCCTCTGTCTGTGTCTTTCTCTCGGCCTCTGTCTGTGTCTTTCTCTCGGCCTCTGTCTGTGTCTTTCTCTCGGCCTCTGTCTGTGTCTTTCTCTCTGTGTCTCTGTCAGTGTTTTTCTCTCCGTCTGTGTCCTTTCTCCCCGTCTGTGTCTTTCTCCCCGTCTGTGTCTTTCTCCCCGTCTGTCTTTCTCCCCGTCTGTGTCGGTCTCTCAGTCTGTCTGTCTGTCTCTCGGTCTGTCTTTCTCTCGGTCTGTCTTTCTCTCGGTCTGTCTTTCTCTCGGTCTGTCTTTCTCTCTGTCTGTTTGTCTGTGTCTTTCTCTGTTTGTCTTTCTGCATCTTTCTCTCGGTCTCTGTGTCTCTTTTTCTTTCTCTCTCTATCTTTCTCGGTGTATGTCTTTCTCTGTTTCTGTGTCTTTCTCTGTCTGTGTCTGTCCTTCTCTGTGTCTCTCGGTCTCTGTGTCTCTCTGAGTCTTTCTCCGTGCCTGTGTCTTTCTCTGTGTCTCTCTGTGTCTGTCTGCGTCTTTCTCTGTGTCTGTCTCTCTGTGTCTGTCTCTCGGTCTTTGTCTTTCTCTCTGTCTGTGTCTCTGTCTGTCTGTGTCTTTCTCTCAGCCCTGTCTGCGTCTTTCTCTCGGTCTCTGTGTCTTTCTCTCGGTATCTCTTTCTCTCTGTGTCTCTGTCTGTATATTTCTCCCTGTCTGTCTTTCTCTCTCTGTGTCTTTCTCCCTGTCTGTGTCTTTCTCCCTGTCTGTGTCTTTCTCCCTGTCTGTGTCTTTCTCCCTGTCTGCGTCTGTCTCTGTGCCTGTGTCTTTCTCTGTGCCTGTGTCTTTCTCTGTGTCTTTCTCCCTGTCTGTGACTTTCTCTGTGTCTGTCTGTGTCTGTCTGTGTCTCTGTCAGTGTCTTTCTCTCTGTCTGTGCCTTCCTCCCTGTCTGTCTGTGTCTTTCTCTCTGTGTCTCTGTCAGTGTCTTTCTCTCTGTCTGTGTCTTCCTCCCTGTCTGTCTGTGTCTTTCTCTCTGTGTCTCTGTCAGTGTCTTTCTCTCTGTCTGTGTCTTCCTCCCTGTCTGTCTCTGTCTTTCTCTCTGTGTCTCTGTCAGTGTCTTTCTCTCTGTCTGTGTCTTCCTCCCTGTCTGTCTCTGTCTTTCTCTCTGTCTTCCTCTCTGTCTTTCTCTCTGTCTTTCTCTCTGTCTTTCTCTCTGTCTTTCTCTGTGTCTGTCTGTGTCTTTCTCTCTGTGTCTGTCTGTGTCTTTCTCTCTGTGTCTCTGTCAGTGTCTCTCTCTCTGTCTGTCTTTCTCTCTGTCTGTGTCTTTCTCTCTGTGTCTCTGTCAGTGTCTCTCTCTATCTGTGTCTTTCTCTGTGTCTGTCTGTGTCTTTCTCCCTGTCTGCGTCTGTCTCTGTGCCTGTGTCTTTCTCTGTGCCTGTGTCTTTCTCTGTGTCTTTCTCCCTGTCTGTGACTTTCTCTGTGTCTGTCTGTGTCTGTCTGTGTCTCTGTCAGTGTCTTTCTCTCTGTCTGTGCCTTCCTCCCTGTCTGTCTGTGTCTTTCTCTCTGTGTCTCTGTCAGTGTCTTTCTCTCTGTCTGTGTCTTCCTCCCTGTCTGTCTGTGTCTTTCTCTCTGTGTCTCTGTCAGTGTCTTTCTCTCTGTCTGTGTCTTCCTCCCTGTCTGTCTCTGTCTTTCTCTCTGTGTCTCTGTCAGTGTCTTTCTCTCTGTCTGTGTCTTCCTCCCTGTCTGTCTCTGTCTTTCTCTCTGTCTTCCTCTCTGTCTTCCTCTCTGTCTTTCTCTCTGTCTTTCTCTCTGTCTTTCTCTGTGTCTGTCTGTGTCTTTCTCTCTGTGTCTGTCTGTGTCTTTCTCTCTGTGTCTCTGTCAGTGTCTCTCTCTCTGTCTGTCTTTCTCTCTGTCTGTGTCTTTCTCTCTGTGTCTTTCTCCCTGTCTGTGTCTTTCTCTCTGTCGGTGTCTTTTTCTCTGTGTCTTTCTCCCTGTCTGTGTCTTTCTCCCTGTCTGTGTCTTTCTCCCTGTCTGTGTCTGTCTTTCTCTCTGTGTCTCTGTCAGTGTCTCTCTCTATCTGTGTCTTTCTCTGTGTCTGTCTGTGTCTTTCTCTCTGTGTCTCTGTCAGTGTCTTTCTCTGTGTCTGTCTGTGTCTTTCTCTGTGTCTGTCTGTGTCTTTCTCCCTGTCTGTGTCTTTCTCCCTGTCTGTGTCTTTCTCTGTGTCTGTCTGTGTCTTTCTCTGTGTCTGTCTGTGTCTTTCTCTGTGTCTGTCTGTGTCTTTCTCTGTGTCTGTCTGTGTCTTTCTCTGTGTCTGTCTGTGTCTTTCTCTGTGCCTGTCTGTCTGTGTCTTTCTCCGTGTCTGTCTGTGTCTTTCTCCCTGTCTGTCTGTGTCTTTCTCCCCGTCTGTCTGTGTCTTTCTCCCCGTCTGTCTGTGTCTTTCTCCGTGTCTGTCTGTGTCTTTCTCCGTGTCTGTCTGTGTGTCTTTCTCCGTGTCTGTCTGTGTCTTTCTCCCTGTCTGTCTGTGTCTTTCTCCCCGTCTGTGTCTTTCTCCCCGTCTGTGTCTTTCTCTGTGTGCCTGTGTCTTTCTGTTTCTTTGTCTGTGTCTTTCTCCCTGTCTGTCTGTCTTTCTCTCGGTCTGTGTCGGTCTGTGTCGGTCTCTCTGTCTGTCTTTCTCTTGGTCTGTCTTTCTCTTGGTCTGTCTTTCTCTTGGTCTGTCTTTCTCTTGGTCTGTCTTTCTCTGGGTCTGTCTTTCTCTGTGTCTGTCTGTGTCTTTCTCTCGGCCTCTGTCTGTGTCTTTCTCTCGGCCTCTGTCTGTGTCTTTCTCTCGGCCTCTGTCTGTGTCTTTCTCTCGGCCTCTGTCTGTGTCTTTCTCTCGGCCTCTGTCTGTGTCTTTCTCTCGGCCTCTGTCTGTGTCTTTCTCTCGGCCTCTGTCTGTGTCTTTCTCTCGGCCTCTGTCTGTGTCTTTCTCTCGGCCTCTGTCTGTGTCTTTCTCTCTGTGTCTCTGTCAGTGTTTTTCTCTCCGTCTGTGTCCTTTCTCCCCGTCTGTGTCTTTCTCCCCGTCTGTGTCTTTCTCCCCGTCTGTCTTTCTCCCCGTCTGTGTCGGTCTCTCAGTCTGTCTGTCTGTCTCTCGGTCTGTCTGTCTCTCGGTCTGTCTGTCTCTCGGTCTGTCTGTCTCTCGGTCTGTCTTTCTCTCGGTCTGTCTTTCTCTCGGTCTGACTTTCTCTCGGTCTGTCTTTCTCTCGGTCTGTCTTTCTCTCGGTCTGTCTTTCTCTCTGTCTGTTTGTCTGTGTCTTTCTCTGTTTGTCTTTCTGCATCTTTCTCTCGGTCTCTGTGTCTCTTTTTCTTTCTCTCTCTATCTTTCTCGGTGTATGTCTTTCTCTGTTTCTGTGTCTTTCTCTGTCTGTGTCTGTCCTTCTCTGTGTCTCTCGGTCTCTGTGTCTCTCTGAGTCTTTCTCCGTGCCTGTGTCTTTCTCTGTGTCTCTCTGTGTCTGTCTGCGTCTTTCTCTGTGTCTGTCTCTCTGTGTCTGTCTCTCGGTCTTTGTCTTTCTCTCTGTCTGTGTCTCTGTCTGTCTGTGTCTTTCTCTCAGCCCTGTCTGCGTCTTTCTCTCGGTCTCTGTGTCTTTCTCTCGGTATCTCTTTCTCTCTGTGTCTCTGTCTGTATATTTCTCCCTGTCTGTCTTTCTCTCTCTGTCTTTCTCCCTGTCTGTGTCTTTCTCCCTGTCTGTCTTTCTGTGTCTGTCTGTGTCTTTCTCTGTGTCTCTCTGTGTCTTTCTCTGTGCCTGTTTCTTTCTCTGTTTCTGTGTCTGTGTCTTTCTCTGTGTCTGTCTGTCTTTCTCTCGGCCTCTGTCTGTGTCTTTCTCTGTCTGTCTTTCTCTCTGTGTCTTTCTCTCTGTGTCTTTCTCTCTCTGTCTTTCTCTCTGTCGGTGTCTTTCTCTCTGTGTTTCTCTCGGCCTCTGTCTGTGTCTTTCTCTCTGTCTGTATATTTCTCCCTGTCTGTCTTTCTCTCTCTGTGTCTTTCTCTGTGTCTGTGTCTTTCTCCGTGTCTGTGTCTTTCTCCCTGTCTGTGTCTTTCTCTGTGTCTTTCTCCCTGTCTGTCTTTCTGTGTCTGTCTGTGTCTCTCTGTGTATTTCTCTCTGTCTCTCTGTGTCTTTCTCTGTGCCTGTTTCTTTCTCTGTGCCTCTGTCTGTGTCTTTCTCTCTCTGTCTTTCTCTCTGTCGGTGTCTTTCTCTCTCTGTCTTTCTCCCTGTCGGTGTCTTTCTCTCGGCCTCTGTCTGTGTCTTTCTCACTGTCTGTGTCTGTCTTTCTCTCGGCCCTGTCTGCGTCTTTCTCTCGGTCTCTGTGTCTTTCTCTCGGTATCTCTTTCTCTCTGTGTCTCTGTCTGTATATTTCTCCCTGTCTGTCTTTCTCTCTCTGTCTTTCTCTGTGTCTGTGTCTTTCTCCCTGTCTGTGTCTTTCTCTGTGTCTGTGTCTTTCTCTGTGTCTGTGTCTGTCTTTCTGTGTCTGTCTGTGTCTTTCTCTGTGTCTCTCTGTGTCTTTCTCTGTGTCTGTCTCTCTGTCTTTCTCTGTGCCTGTGTCTTTCTCTGTGCCTGTGTCTTTCTCCCTGTTTGTCTTTCTGTGTCTGTCTGTGTCTTTCTCTGTGTCTCTCTGTCTTTCTCTGTGTCTGTCTTTCTCTTGGCCTCTGTCTGTGTCTTTCTCTCTCTGTCTTTCTCTCTCTGTCTTTCTCTCTCTGTCTTTCTCCCTGTCTGTGTCTTTCTCCCTGTCTGTCTGTTTCTCCCTGTCTGTGTCTTTCTCTGTGTGTCTGTCTTTCTCTCTGCCTCTCTCTCTGTCTTTCTCTCTGTGTCTTTCTCTGTCTGTGTCTTTCTCTCTGTCTTACTCCCTGTCTGTGTCTTTCTCTCGGCTTCTGTCTGTGTCTTTCTCCCTGTGTCTCTGTCTGTGTCTCTCTCTCTCTGTCTGTCTCTCTCTCTGTCTGTGTCTTTCTCCCTGTCTCTCTGTCTGTGTCTCTCTCTCTCTGTCTGTCTCTCTCTCTGTCTGTGTCTTTCTCCCTGTCTGTGTCTTTCTCCCTGTCTGTGTCTTTCTCCCTGTCTGTGTCTCTCTCTCTGTCTGTGTCTTTCTCCCTGTCTCTCTGTCTGTGTCTCTCTCTCTGTCTGTCTCTCTCTCTGTCTGTGTCTTTCTCCCTGTCTGTGTCTTTCTCCCTGTCTGTGTCTTTCTCCCTGTCTGTGTCTTTCTCTCTGTCTGTCTGTCTTTCTCTCTGTCTGTCTGTCTTTCTCTCTGTCTGTCTGTCTTTCTCTCTGTCTGTCTGTCTTTCTCTCTGTCTGTCTGTCTTTCTCTCGGCCTCTGTCTGTCTGTCTTTCTCTCTGTCTTTGTCTGTCTGTGTCTGTCTGTCTTTCTCTCTGTGTCTTGCTCTCTATCTCTGTGTCTTGCTCCCTATCTCTGTGTCTTGCTCCCTATCTCTGTGTTTTGCTGTCAGTCTGTCTTTCTCTGTCTATCTTTCTCTGTGTCTGTCTTTCTCTGTGTCTGTCTTTCTGTCTGTCTTTGTCTGTGTCTTTCTCCGTGCCTGTCTTTCTCTCTGTCTGTGTCTTTCTCCGTGCCTGTCTTTCTCTGTCTGTGTCTTTCACTCTGTCTGTGTTTGTCTTTCACTCTTTGTCTGTGTCTGTGTCTCTGTCTCTGTCTTTGTCTATCTTTCTCTCTGTCTGTGTCTTTGTGTCTTTCTCGTTCTCTGTTCATGCGTCTTTCTCTGTCTTTTTCTCTCTTTCACTCTCTGTGTCTGTCTTTCTCTCTGTCTTTCTCTCTGTCTCTGTCTGTCTCTGTCTCTCTCTGTCTCTGTCTCTCTCTGTGTCTTCAACATACACAATCTCCCTCACTCTCTTCTCTCCTCTCTGTGCAGACTGTGCATGCAGTAACAGGGGTGGTGCAGCCCTCCCCTCCCCCCACCCTGGCTCCCCGTACGGAGCAGCTCATCACTGGAAACAGCGCCCCCAACAGCCCCATGGCCATGCTCAACATCGGTTCCAGCCACGAGAATGAGGTACATGAGGTACTTATACACGCACATATACAATTCATGCGCACACACACACACACACACACTCTCACAGATACAGTACATACACCAGCCAGGTCGTAAATTGGACATCTATCCATGTCCTGAGGACGTTGGGAAACCAACACTAGGGGCAACAGTGAGCTCTATTACCATCACGTAGAATAAGGTTTTGCTGATGTGTTGTGGATTAGGGATGTGACAAATGTACAATTTCTCTTAATGTTTAAACCACTTTTTTTGTGGATTGTTTAAAAATCATAAAATTACATGAGTTCACAATTCAGATGTGATTGTGGTTCTGTATATGATCGCTAGGGGGCAATGCAGTCCTGGATTACATCTACCTACCGTCACTAGTTACCACAGCCACAAAGTCATAAAGCCTGCCTATTTCTCACCTCTACCTCTAACCTTAACCATAACATGAACCACACTGCTAACCTTATGCCTAACCATAACCTAAAATTAAGACCCACGTTTTTTGGGGGGGGTTCACATATATTTTATGGCTGTATTTACTTTGTGGCTGTGGTAACTAGTGGAAACCCTAACAGACGGCGCTCACCTTACTGCTGTCCCCACCCACTCGGCAACAATGGTATTAATACCGTTTTAGGGTATCTATTGTGTCTCCATGTTCTCAGCTGTCAGTAAGTACTTCATGTCCCACTTCTCATCAATGTGATTGCTCGTTGTGGTGATGTATGATAGCACGTTCATAGACATCCAACAAGTCTGGTTCTAGATATGCCATTAGGTTATTGAAGCCGACATCTTTTACCATGGACAATGGCTGCAAATCAACTGCAATCATTTTTGTGATAAAATTTAAAAAAAGGTTAGGGATTTTTTTCTAAACTTTAACAATCCCAATGTCGTTTAAACGTTCACACCCCTATTGTGGGTGGGAGTGGTGAATGGGCGTAATCCCAGTCGTGGACACTACAGTTGGAAGTTTACATACACTTAGGTTGAAGTCATTAAAACTCATTTTTCAACCACTCCATAGATTTCATGTTAACAAACTATAGTTTTGGAAAGTCGGTTAGGATTTCTACTTTATGCATGATACAAGTAATTCTTCCAACAATTGATTATTTCACTTATAATTCACTATATCACAATTCTAGTGGGTCAGAAGTTTACATACACTAAGTTGACTGTGCCTTTACACAGCTTGGAAAATTCCAGAAAATTATGTCATGGCTTTAGAAGCTTCTGATAGGCTAATTAACATAATTTGAGTCAATTGGAGTTTTACCTGTGGATGTATTTCAAGGCCTATCTTCAAACTTTGTGCCTCTTTGCTCAACATCATGGGAAAATCTAAAGAAATCAGCCAAGACCTCAGAAAAAAAATTGTAGACCTCCACAAGTCTGGTTCATCATTGGGAGAAATGTCCAAACGCCTGAAGGTACCACGTTCATCTGTACAAACAATAGTACACAAGTATAAACAACATGGGACCACGCAGCCGTCATACCGCTCAGGATGGAGACGCATTCTGTCTCCTAGAGATGAACGTACTTTGGTGCGAAAAGTGCAAATCAATCCCAGAACAACAGCAAAGGACCTTGTGAATATGCTGGATGAAACAGGTACAAAAGTATCTATATCCTCAGTAAAATGAGTCCTATATCAATATAACCTGAAAGGCTGCTCAGCAAGGAAGAAGCCACTGCTCCAAAACCGCCATAAAAAAAACAGACTACGGTTTGCAACTGCACATGGGGACAATGATCATACTTTTTGGAGAAATGTCCTCTGGTCTGATGAAACCAAAATAGAACTGTTTGGCCATAATGACCATCGTTATGTTTGGAGGAAAAAGGGGCAGTGGACAATGACCCCAAGCATACTTCCAAAGTTGTGGCAAAATGGCTTAAGGACAACAAAGTCAAGGTATTGGAGTGGCCATCACAAAGCCCTGACCTCAATCCTGTAGAAAAATTGTGAGCAGAACTGAAATAACATGTGCGAGCAAGGAGGCCTACAAACCTGACTCAGTTACACCTGTTCTGTCAGTAGGAATGGGCCACAATTCACCCAACTTATTGTGGAAGGCTACCTGAAACGTTTGACCCAAGTTAAACAATTTAAAGGCAATGCTACCAAATACTAATTGAGTGTATGTAAACTTCTGGCCCACTGGGAATGTGCTGAAATAAATAATTCTCTCTACTATTATTCTGACATTTCACATTCTTAAAATAAAGTGGTGATCCTAACTGACCTAAAACAGGGAATGTTAACTAGTATTAAATGTCAGGAATTGTGAAAAAGAGTTTTTAAATGTATTTGGCTAAGGTGTATGTAAACTTCCGACTTCAACTGTATATTTTTTTGGCGGGGTTTGAACCCTATCCTGAACATTAACCCTTACCTTAACCATTTGGAATTAGTGCCTAAACTAAACCCTTAACTTCAAAATTTGACGTTTGGAGAAATGGAACGATACAGAGCAGCAGGAGAAACAAAAACACTTAGAATTATGATGTTTAGAGAACGTGGATGAACGTCTAATTCAGCAGTGAGACTGTGAGAACTTGTTGCATACACACTGTGATCTTCAACCATCCTGGAGAGCTACTGAGTTGGAGACTGCTGGCATAAATACAGTCCATAAACACACAGATGCAGACCCAAACACAAAAAGACTTGCACACAATCACAACACGGATATATACTCTCGCACACTCAACACAAACACATATGTTTGAACACACTCTTGTACTAAAGGTCATGTCTAGACAAACAGAAAAACCTGTCTCAGTTTATGGAGGCATCATAATGACATTATTGCACCTTATGAGGGAGCTGGGTCTGAGCCAATGTCACCTCTACCATCTCTGCTTTTTGTGTGTCTGTGTGTGTCTGTGTGTGTGTGTGTGTGTGAGAAGACTGGCTATTGATCTCGGTGGCATCCACAGACTCATGGCCAGCTCTGTAAAGGTGTCACCCAAAGGTTGCTGTGTTAGCTAACTGAGACTAACTAGCTCTGATTATCATTGCACTTTAAATGCTCCATTATGGCCTTGGTAAAGTAATTAGAGTTTAACGAATGACAAGGGTATAGCACACACTGCAAGGCCCTTTGAACCCCACAGAATTTGTAACACACGCATGCACCTTAACTGCACCAGCATCTTCTACAGACCTGAGCAGACTAGCAACTGTAGAGTTCAGAAGTGCATCCCACAACTACAAGAGACCAACAACAGAACTGTTAGTTAAGCTCAACCTTCACTCAGTTACCAGAACAGTTAACCAACACTGCTCAGCCGGAAGGCTCTAGTCCTGTGTGACGATGTGGATTTATGTCTAATCTGGCATTAGGCCCTATATTAAAATAGAGCGTTTTTATTTCCCTTATGCATTTTGCCATTTCTTTCTAGAAGCATTATACTTGAACATTACTATTATTCTTTAGCTCCTTTGTAAGCAGTAGGCTACTGTTTAGAGTTCATGCCCAGTTCGGTAGGGACATTTTTGTATGGAAATGTATAATCGGTTGAACACATAAATGCCTTTATTTTCCTGTCTCTAACCTTCTAGAGTGAAACACTCACAAGTTAGAGAGACTGTTATTTTCATTATTTTAGGAGCGTGTGCGCCTTTGTGCACCACTATATGTTACTGGGTTGCCGTCGTTCGCATGTTCCATTCATGCAAGAATTAATGATTAATGTTTAACGGGTGTACATGAAAGTGGTCACGTCTGTTTTAGACGGAATGTATGTAATGCAGTAATTATGAGGAAGCCAGTTACAGTACATTTGTATACCAGATATGTGGTTACTTGTCATTGGATATGGGTATGTCCCAGGGAGGGGCTTAGAGGAAGTACGTGCCTATTTTGGTGTTTCTGGGTAGATTGGGTTTGGTGATAGTGGTGAGGCTGCTTGAGCAAGGTACACCACAACCTATAATAGCTATGGAAGCTACAGTGTCAGCCTGTTTTAGGCTTAGTGCAGTTTATTTTGTTTGAGAACTAAGTCTATTGTCTACCTGTTTTGTCTTGTAAATATTAATCGCCGGCTATCACTATTGAACACTGAAAATAAATATAAGATCCTTCTGCCTCCTCCTGAATATCTGCCGTTAAGACCGCATCTCTACGTTACCTATTTCACATCCTGTTAGAGAGAAACATAGACCATTACGTACTGTACGTTGCAGACCAACCAAGGTGTAATTCTATAGCTTGAAGAATAAGCTTATTGTGGTCAATAAAAGTTCAATAAAAGGTTAATGATAACTGTTCAGTACAAGTCATCATAGTAACACTTTATTTGGATAGTCCATATATAGATGCACTACAGACTATCAGTAACATTTCAACTACCTACTAACCCTAACCCTTAACCTAACCCTAAATTTAACCCTTACCCTTATTCTAAACCTAACCATAACCTTAGCAAGCAGTTGCTTATCAACAGATAGTTTGTTGATAGTATGACCATCTGAAGATGGAAATCTGTAAAATGTAAAATGAAGAGCATCTACAGATGGAAAGTCCGGACTATCCAAATGAAGTGTGACCGTCATCATAATTAATTTTAACCAAAGATTGTCGATATACTGAATACGCATAGCCATCTCGAGACTACTCCGATATGAAGTGTTTTCTCAAAGTTGCCGGGATGTCACATGTCCTAGATAGATAGATAGGTAGGTAGGTAGGTTGGTAGGTAGGTTGGTAGGTAGGTAGGTAGGTAGGTAGGTAGGTAGGTAGGTAGGTAGGTAGGTAGGTAGGTAGGTACTTTATTGATCCCCCGGGAGGGAAATTTCATTGTCAAGCAGCTACAACAAAACACAGGGCAAGTGCAAAATGCCACAACGAAAGTACACAAAAGACAGATACACGGTACATGATACATAGAGCGGCAGTATGAAAAAGTATAGAAATACAAGATATCTGGAGTGCAAAAAAATAAAAGCTATAAAAAAGACATTGCATAGTATGGGTGGTTGGCTGAATATGTACACTATACATTGGTGGATGTGTACACTATACATTGGTGGATGTTGGATGGTTAACTATACTATGCAGGTCGATGGCAGAGAAATACTTCAGTAGCTAAAAATGCGTATGATATGAGCGAGGGTAATAAACTTGTATCAGTACACTCGTAACAACTTTAGCATTACGAAACTTCTATTAGATAAACATTTGTGAATAAACCTCACGTAGCAAATAAGCCATACTTCAGTGTTTATGCATATTATATTATATAGGAAACTCACTTTATCCACCACCGATGTGTAGCACTTACAGTATCAGCAAGAAATGCCTCGCCTGTGATAATAAAGTTGATCAGCTCTCTTTGCACAACATGGCTGCCTTAGTCTGTCTGTCTATATTCTCTGCTATCATTGATCTAAATTTATATTAATGTATAAGTATATTAACAGTTTTTCCCTCGTTGTTGGCATAGATGGATGAGGTCATCGATGACATCATCAGCATGCAGTCGAGCTATGATGACATCCAGCAGTATATTGACCCTCTTCAGTCCAACACCGTAAGTATTATACCATACAGTCACTACTTACCTATAGAACAGCATTTTCAACCTGGTTGGGATTGTCATGGGTTGAACACTTTTGAACTGGGTTGAAATGCTTACGCAAGGGATTAGGTGGATTACGTGAATGGGTGTTGACAGTACCAGTCAAACGTTTGGACACACCTACTCATTCAAGGGTTTTTCTTTATTTTTACCATTTTCTACATTGTAGAATAATAGTGAAGACATCAAAGGTATGAAATAACACATATGGAATCATGTAGTAACCAAACAAATCAACATTTATTTTAGATTCTTCATAGTAGCGACCCTTTGCCTTGACAGCTTTGCACACTTCTTGGCATTCTCTCAAGCTTCATGAGGAATGCTTTTCCAACAGTCTTGAAGGAGTTCTCACACTTCGGTCCAACTCATCCCAACTCATCCCAAACCATCTCAATTGGGTTGAGGTTAACTCTAATGAACTTATCCTCTGCAGCAGAGGTAACTCTGGGTCTTCCTTTCCTGTGGCGTTCCTCATGAGAGGCAGTTTCATCATAGTGCTTGATGGTTTTTGCGACTGCCTTTGAAGAAACTTCTTGACATTTTCCAGATTGACTGACCTTCATGTCTTAAAGTAATGATAGACTGTTGTTTCTCTTTGCTTATTTGAGCTGTTCTTGCCATAATATAGACTTGGTCTTTTATCAAATAGGGATATCTTCTGTATACCACCCCTACCTTGTCACAACACAACTGATTGGCTCAAATGCATTAAGAAGGAAAGGCACACATGTTAATTGAAATGCATTCCAGGTGACTACCTCATGAAGCTGGTTGAGAGAATGCCAAGAATGTGCAAAGCTGTTATCAAGGCAAAGGTTGACTACTTTGAAGAATATACAATTGATTTGTTTAATACTTTTTTGGTTACTACATGATTCCATATGTGTTATTTCATAGTTGTTGATGTCTTAACTATTATTCTACAATGTTGAAAATAGTAAAAATAAAGAAAAACCCTTGAGTAGGTGTGTCCAAACTTTTGACTGAATGTAGGTAGATAGGACTTATATTTTAGGGCAATTCCACGGTAACGGAGTGACACTGAGTCTCAGATCTTTCACTTCTAAATGTATGTCAAACAAAAACCAATGATTTAAAAGTAGTCATTGTGCATAGTTGTATGGTTTGTTTAACGTTGCAATCCATTTATGTTTGTTTGACATACATTTTAATGTCTTACTCTGTTACCCTTCTCTCACCCGTCCCTATCTACCTCTCTAACCCCTGTCTTACCTCCCTCTTGTCTATTTTCGTCCCCTCCGTGTGAGTCAATGGGGTGATTATGCCGACTCATCAGGACTGAGGCTGTGACTGGGCTCTGAGGGGAGAAAGAGACTCCTTGTTCCGTTTATCAGAATCCCTCCATCTTTAGCTACATGCTCCTCTGTGTGTTTGTGTCCCATCTTAAAACTAGTGTTGCTGTTTTGCTACTGTTGTTGCTGCTGTTGCATAAAACTTCCCAAACTTCAAAATGGACGATATTTGATGTTGTACAGGGGGCATTGGGCCTGTGGCTGTTTGTTCCTCAGTGTTTAATGAATAACTGCTGATCTATAGTGGCTTTAATCAGCTGTCTGCTGCTGCCGTCCCACCCCAGGGGAAACCTTCAGTTGGCTTAAAGGAATCTAAGCATTTAATTGATTTAAATGATTGACTTGAAGTGCTGCGGTTTCATAGAACGAGAGAGGGAGAGAGGCATTCCTAGTCCTAAAAAAGGCAGTGGTCCAAGAGTGTCCATCTTAGAGCAGAAGCACAGAGCTCTGTGTTTAAAGGAATGGCTCCGAATTAACAATTAAACCACCGCCAGTTAGAGTTCAACTTGTTTACAAGGCATTTGGAAAGTGAGGAGGAGGGAAGGAGAGGCACAGGAGAGGTGGAGGAGAGAAGGAGGAGGGGAACGGGGGATGAGGGAAAAACAGGCTGAAAGTCCAGTTAGGGGAAAGTTCACTTAAGCGGTGTGGAGAGGTAGAAGAGAGAGGGATTTGGTGAGACTGAGGTTAGTCTCTGCGGGCTGGAGTGAGTGAGCAAGTAAGTGTTAGAGAGAGCGAGAGTCTGTAAGAGAGACAGAGTAAGAGAGCGTGAGTGCACAGGCCCACAGAAGGAAGGATGAAGGAGATGAATAAGACTTATGCCATCGTGGAGATGATAGACGGGGAACAGATCCAACTGGTAAGAAGTCTGCATTTTAATGTGTGCATGCATTTGTGTCATGTGTCATTTGTGTGGCTGGGAAATATAAGGTTTGTGTGTTTGTCTGCCCATCTTGGTCAGTATTGAGGCAGGATAGTTAGGAGAGTTATGCCCCCCTGCACCCCCCTCTGGGTTGGTGAGGGCTGGAGCCGGGGCAGGGGGGTCAGCTCTAACTCCCAGCCTCAGGTCTCTGATTAGGGGATGAGCCTAGCCCTCGGGCCCCTGGGACTGGTGCTGCAGGCTGGAGGCTGAGAGGGAGCATCTCTTTGATATGGGAGCGGTTGAGCTGAGCCCTACCACTGTGGGCAAACCTCCAGCGAGTTACATGCTCAGCCATAAGAGATAAGACACCATAGGATGTTAACTGTCCAGTGTGAAAGTCGCTTCTGGCCTCTCCCCTGTCTAATTTCTTTGGCCCAGCTCCCTCTCCCTCTGTTGTGTGTTTATGCACAATGCGTCTGAGTGGAATAGAATGGCATTCTCTGAGTTTATCTCTTGGTAATCATGCTTCAGTTGATTGGTTCTTGATTACTCAGTTGTTTGTGTGTGTGGTACTCAATCTCATAGTCATTGATTAGATTAAGTTATTTGGCTATTGATTGGCTCTCAGGAAGCTAAGTTGCATGCAGTGGCTCCGTGCATGGATGCAGCTCTGTAGGGAGGATTGATGGTGGTTGCTACAATGTTGCCCCAGATGAGCTTGTATTTTTAGTTCAGTGTAGTCTGATTTAATATACAGGAATCTAAATAGTTATGCTGTTCTCTCTGTCTGTGTGTCTCTCTGGCTGTCTCTCTGGCTGTCTCTCTGGCTGTCTCTCTGGCTTGCTGTCTCTGGCTTGCTGTCTCTGGCTTGCTGTCTCTGGCTTGCTGTCTCTGGCTGGCTGTCTCTCTGGCTGGCTGTCTCTCTGGCTGGCTGTCTCTCTGGCTGGCTGTCTCTCTGGCTGGCTGTCTCTCTGGCTGGCTGTCTCTCTGGCTGGCTGTCTCTCTGGCTGGCTGTCTCTCTCTCTGGCTGTCTCTCTGGCTGTCTCTCTAGCTGTCTCTGGCTTGCTGTCTCTGGCTGTCTCTCTCTCACTGTGTCTGGCTGGCTGTCTCTGTCTCTGTCTGGCTGGCTGTGTCTGGCTGGCTGTCTCTGTCTCTGGCTGTCTCTGTCTCTGTCTCTGGCTGGCTGTCTCTGGCTGTCTCTGGCTGTCTCTGGCTGTCTCTGTCTCTGGCTGTCTCTGTCTCTGGCTGTCTCTCTCTCTCTGTCTATGTCTGTGTCTGTGTGTCTGTGTGATCCCTCAGGACTAATGTTAGTTACCTTACACATCTCCTCTGTTTTGGGAGTTTTTCTCCTCGTTAGCTTTTCTTAAACACTGAGTTTTCCCCCCTAATGAATTAAACTCATCTGCTAATCCGTGGCCAGGATTATCACGGTAAACTCAGTGGAATCTGGGAGTTTAAGGAAAAGCTTGAACGCTGCAGAGAGAATGCCAAGCATGACTGGCCTGGGTCTGAATGTGTGTGAGTGAGAGTTTGTTATAAAATGGATATGCTTTCTCTGTGTGAGCGTGTGCATGTGTGTGATGGGAGACAGCAAGATCAGTCAGTGGTTTGAGACTAAAGCATTCGGGTGAGAGAGGGGGGAGGAAGGGTGAGGAAGAGACAAGGCGAGGAGAGGGTTGCACCTAACTTAACTGCATGTCCCTGGTTTGATAAAGGAGAGGAAGACCCTACTGATGATGGGATTTCCTTTTGATCAGTGTAGATCAGTCCACATAGCCTGTGGTTTTTGTGTGTGTGTGTAGATAGATAGATAGATAGATAGGTACTTTATTGATCCCCCGGGGGGGAAATTTCATTATCAAGCAGCTACAACAAAAACACAGGGCAGGTGCAAAATGCCACAACGAAAGTACACAAAAGACAGATACACGGTACATGATACATAGAGCGGCAGTATGAAAAAGTATAGAAATACAGGATATCTGGAGTGCAAAAAAAAGCTATAAAAGGACATTGCGTAGTATGAGTGGTTGGCTGAATATGTACACTATACATTGGTGGATGTTGGATGGTTAATATACTATACAGGTTGATGGCAGAGAAATACTTCAGTAGCTAATGCGTATGATATGAGCGAGGGTAATAATAGTTTACTTAATAGACAGAATGGGTAAATGAACAGGTAAGTGAAAATTTTGCATGGTTAAATTAGCTGTACAGTTAGGTATACAGTTATATTTACAGATAAGTGAATACTTGCATGTTTACACAAACTGTACAGGTAAATGACAGGAAGAGATACTATAATAGCTAAATGTGTGTATGATATTATTGGGCTAATAATAGTAATTCCCTTAAAATACAGTCCTTAGTGCGCAGGGTTTAATTACAGACAACTGCACTTATTGCACATTTGATATACTAAAAGCAATGAGAAAAGGTGCAACTGGCAGGATACTAATATGCATTCCTGAGTGAATGCCTAGGTCCAATAATTACTTACAATATTGCATGTGATATAATATAACAACTGTACATGGGTATGTATATACAGACCTGTATGAATAAGTAGGTCCTGAGTGGATGAGTGCTGACGGAACAGAGTTACTCACGGATGGATGCATAATTGTGTGTGTGTGTGTGTGTGTGTGTGTGTGTGTGTGAGACCTGGCTGCTCTTCAGTAGTCTCAGTGATAAGGTATCTAGCTCTCTTATCTGTCAAGCCTCATTAGTGTTGTAGAATAGATATTCAACCACATCCTCAAGTTTTTCTATTATTTTAAACAGCACGTTTCATCACCAATCCCTCATCAGGGAAGTTGACTAGTAGTAGCCCATAGGGACTGCTACATAAGTTAAACAACGTCTACACAACCTCTACAGAGAAGACCGCTAGTCTTCCACACAGAGGCTGGGTTAGAGAGAGGGTCAGAGAATCGAGCCGTACAGAGATAAGAGAGAAGGGCTGATAGTCAATGATTGTGTGTCAGTGCAGAGGCAGTATTTTCTAGGTGTGATATTGGCCTGTTATCTTCTCTTTACAGCCGGACACTACACATGTAACACAGTGTTTATAAAAAAAATTCTGGCTCAGAGTGCTAACCAGGGTTACACACAATATGACACCATAAAACTCTCTCATGAGACACTGACTGCACGTTTCTGTCTATTCTACTCTCCCTTTCCTCTCGCGCTGTCTCTCTACTCTCTCTCCCTCTTGCTCTGTCTCGCTCTCTCTCGCACTCTCTCTCTCTCGCACTCTCTCTCTCTCGCACTCTCTCTCTCTCGCACTCTCTCTCTCTCGCACTCTCTCTCTCTCGCACTCTCTCTCTCTCTCGCACTCTCTCTCTCTCTCGCACTCTCTCTCTCTCTCGCACTCTCTCTCTCTCTCGCACTCTCTCTCTCTCTCTCTCTCGCTCCTGTCTCCACTCTCTCTCTCTCTCGCTCCTGTCTCCACTCTCTCTCTCTCGCTCCTGTCTCCACTCTCTCGCTCCTGTCTCCACTCTCTCGCTCCTGTCTCCACTCTCTCGCTCCTGTCTCCACTCTCTCGCTCCTGTCTCCACTCTCTCGCTCCTGTCTCCACTCTCTCGCTCCTGTCTCCACTCTCTCGCTCCTGTCTCCACTCTCTCGCTCCTGTCTCCACTCTCTCGCTCCTCACTCTCTCGCTCCTGTCTCCACTCTCTCGCTCCTGTCTCCACTCTCTCGCTCCTGTCTCCACTCTCTCGCTCCTGTCTCCACTCTCTCGCTCCTGTCTCCACTCTCTCGCTCCTGTCTCCACTCTCTCGCTCCTGTCTCCACTCTCTCGCTCCTGTCTCCACTCGCTCTCGCTCCTGTCTCCACTCGCTCTCGCTCCTGTCTCCACTCGCTCTCGCTCCTGTCTCCACTCGCTCTCGCTCCTGTCTCCACTCGCTCTCGCTCCTGTCTCCACTCGCTCTCGCTCCTGTCTCCACTCGCTCTCGCTCCTGTCTCCACTCGCTCTCGCTCCTGTCTCTCCTCTCTCTCTCACTCGCTCCTGTCTCTCCTCTCTCTCCCACTCGCTCTGTCTCCTCTCTCTCCCACTCGCTCTGTCTCCTCTCTCTCCCACTCGCTCTGTCTCCTCTCTCTCCCACTCGCTCTGTCTCCTCTCTCTCCCACTCGCTCTGTCTCCTCTCTCTCCCACTCGCTCTGTCTCCTCTCTCTCCCACTCGCTCTGTCTCCTCTCTCTCCCACTCGCTCTGTCTCCTCTCTCTCCCACTCGCTCTGTCTCCTCTCTCTCCCACTCGCTCTGTCTCCTCTCTCTCTCACTCGCTCTGTCTCCTCTCTCTCTCACTCGCTCTGTCTCCTCTCTCTCTCACTCGCTCGGTCTCCTCTCTCTCTCACTCGCTCGGTCTCCTCTCTCTCTCACTCGCTCGGTCTCCTCTCTCTCTCACTCGCTCGGTCTCGCCCTCGCTCTGTCTCCTCACTCTCTCGCTCTGACTCCTCACTCTCTCGCTCTCTCAATTAATTTCAAAGAAAAAATTTTACAGTACACCCACAAAAGTTCCAAAATAATAGGCATGTCATATGTATATAAACAGTGTTGTAACGATGTGCAAATAGTTAATGTAAAAAAGTTAAAATAAATAAACATAAATATGGGTTATATTTACAATGGTGTTTGTTCTTCACTGGTTGCACTTGTCTTGTGGCAACAGGTCACAAATCTTGCTGCTGTGATGGCACACGGTGGTATTTCACCCAGTAGATATATATTATTGGGAGTTTTTAAAATTGGTTTTGTTTTCAAATTCTTTGTGGATCTGTGTAATCTGAGGGAAATATGTGTCTCTAATATTTTGTCATACATTTGGCAGGAGGTTAGGAAGTGCAGCTCAGTTTCCACCTCATGTTATGGGCAGTGTGCACATAGCATTCCTTTCTCAGTAGCAAGGCTATGCTCACTGAATCTGTACATAGTCCAAGCTTTCCTTAATTTTGAGTCAGTCAGTGGTCAGGTATTCTGCCACTGTGTACTCTCTGTTTAGGGCCAAATTGCTTTCTAGTTTGCTCTGTTGTTTTGTTAATTATTTCCAATGTGTCAAGTAATTATCTTTTTGTTTTTTCATGATTTGGTTGGGACTAATTGTGTTGCTGTCCTGGGGCTCTGTGGGGTCTGTTTGTGAACAGAGCTCCAGGACCAGCTTGCTTAGGGGACTATTCTCCTTGGTTCATCTTTCTGTAGGTGATGGCTTTGTTGTTATACAAGGTTTGGGCTTAACCCTACAATGTTTTCTAGGACAAAAAATGTATTGATACTCTTATTTCCCCTGGATTCCAATCTCACAAAGAGAGTCACCCTAAATACTCTGTTATTGAGATGATCGAGTGGAATGTAGGTTGTGGTGCTCATTTTTGATTTGTGTGTGTCCTCCACAGCTCCCTCTGTCCAACAGTCACCTGGACGTGTACACAGGCCCTGGAATGACCGGTCAGTCCATCGCCATGACAAGCAATTCCTGCCCTGCCAACCTGGCCATCAAACGAGAGCTGACGGGTAGGACCAATCACAGCCACACGCACAGCCATGGCAACCAATCAGAGACAAGCAGAGCAGCTCTCCGACATTTACACCTTTCAGACACATGGCAACCAATCAGAGACAGACCTGCAGGCCAAATGTCTTTCCCACCTGGTTTCCCAGATCTAAATCAGATGCTGAGTAAAGAATGGAAACCAGCAGACCACAACCAGAAGTATTAGAAAATACCAAATCCATGGCTACCAGGGGTATATTTTTCTCCAGAGTTAGGGGATGATGTAATGTCTTCTGAGTTGGCTTCATTTAATTCAATTTACAAATTGAATTCTAATTAACTAACAATTAGGGGGAAATACTGTATCCATGCATAAACTAAATCTCAATGAATTTGGAGTGAGGTTAAAGTGAGCCTCTGAAGATTATGTTAAACTCTCTATGACCCCAAAATATACACAGAAATCACACTCACTGTACACACTTTGGGGACAGTGTTAGTTCATCGCTTGTTGTTTTTGTCAAGATGCAGAAACCCGTGCGATGGCCAAAGAAAGACAGAAGAAAGACAACCACAACCTGAGTGAGTTGATCCCCCTGCCTCTCGCTCTCACTCTCGCTTTCTCTCTCTTTCTCCCTTGCAAAAACACAAGAATGAGTATGCACTTTTTCAACATACATCATTTTTACTACCTTGCACTATTTAAAGTACACCTGCCACTCTCTCTCTCACTCCCTCTCTCTCAAAACACACACACACACACACACACACACACACACACACACACACACACACACACACACACACACACACACACACACAATGGTTATTCAGCTGACACAGGGCAACCCACAGGTAGATGGTTAACCCACAGCTGTCTGCTGCTCTGGCACTAAAGTCTAATTGCCTGTGACACTTTTTTTGTGTGTGTGTGGTGGTATTATTTTGCGGGGCACAATAAGCTGCAGGAATGCTGCTGTCCTTCCCTCCCTCTAGCCGCCTGGCTCTCACCCAGGATCATTACATACACTCTCTGACTGTCTCTCTGTCAGTCTCTCTGGTGGTCTCTCTCTCTCTCTGATGGTCTCTATCTTTCTCTCTCATGGTCTCTCTCTCGCTCTCTCATGCTCTCACGGTCTCTCTCACGGTCTCTCTCACGGTCTCTCTCACGGTCTCTCTCTACCTCTGATTGATTGAGATATTTTCTTGAAAAAATATGATCTTATTTGGGAGAATTTCTCACAGTAGAGGAAAAAGTGCATCTCTGTCTCTATCTCCCCTGTCGTGCAGTTACCACAGGCGCTCCTCTTTGGGTAGCCATGTCTTTTTGTGTCTCCATTTTTCTATAGCCAATTGGTGGTCACTGAGCCTGTATTTAGTCACGATCTGTTTTGTGTCTGACAGAGTAGAATTCTCTTTCGAGGGCCGAATAGCATTTTTCTTTATTCTGTTTTTGTTTAATTTTCCCAATTTGTCAAATAGGTTGATTTCATTTCTGAACCATTTTGATTGATTTCCCGGTGTGTTTTGGTTGTTTTAGTGTTTTTAACAGCTGACATAGGGGATTCTTTTCAGGGTTCAGCTCTTGGGTTTTCAGTGCTTTCAATTGTAAGGATGTTTTGGGGCTTAATTTCAAATGGTGGCAACATTTTTGTGCCATTTTCTTTATATTTACAATTAAAGGGAGTTGTCCTGAGTTCCACTCTGCATGCATTATTTGGTACTTCCGTTTGGATATTTAAGGTAAATCTGCAGAATTCTGTATGTAGATTTTTTATTGGGTTTTTCTCCCAATGCTTATAATCGTAATTACAGGTTGCACCCCAAACCTCGCTTACATATAGTGCAATTGGTCAAATTACACTATTGAATATTTTGCACCAGATTTGGATAGGAATATTTGTTTCTTTTTATAGAGTAAAATGCTTTGCAGGCTTTTTCTTTTAGTACATTCACTTCCAGAGGCACAGATTTTTTTTTTGTCCCAAAAAAAGAAACAAATATTATATAATATATATAATATCGGTCTCTCGCTCTCTGTCTCTCTCGCTCTGTGTCTCGCTCTGTGTCTCGCTCTGTGTCTCGCTCTGTGTCTCGCTCTGTGTCTCGCTCTGTGTCTCGCTCTGTGTCTCGCTCTGTGTCTCGCTCTGTGTCTCGCTCTGTGTCTCGCTCTGTGTCTCGCTCTGTGTCTCGCTCTGTGTCTCGTTCTGTCTCGCTCTGTCTCTCTCTGTCTCGCTCTGTCTCTCTCTGTCTCGCTCTGTCTCGCTCTGTCTCGCTCTGTCTCGCTCTGTCTCGCTCTGTCTCGCTCTGTCTCGCTCTGTCTCGCTCTGTCTCGCTCTGTCTCGCTCTGTCTCTCTCTGTCTCGCTCTGTCTCGCTCTGTCTCTCTGTGTCTCACTCTGTGTCTCTCTCTCTGTGTGTGTCTCTCCCTCTGTCTCTCTGTCTCTCTCTGTGTCTCTCTGTCTCTCTCTGTGTCTCTCTCTCTCTCTCGCTCTCTCTCTCGCTCTCTGTCTCACTCTCTCTCTCACTCTGTCTCACTCTCTCTCTCACTCTGTCTCGCTCTGTGTCTCGCTGTGTCTCTCTCTGTTTCTCTCTTTGTCTGTTTTAACCTCCAAGCTGACAACCACTAATCTACACTGTCTTTATTAGGGCTCTGCTGCAAAGCCAGAGTATATAGTCACCTCAGTCTGTGTGCGTGTTTGTGTGCATGCCTGCGTTTGTGTTCATGTTGTTGAAGGTGGACTGCCTCACATGAAATTCCAAATTCCATTGTTGCAACACATTTTCCCATGTTCTCCTTTCATCGTTCCCTCTTTTCCTGTGGTTTAGTTGAGAGGAGGAGGAGGTTCAACATCAACGACCGTATTAAAGAGCTGGGCGGCATGATCCCCAAAACCAACGACCTGTAAGTCACCTCACTTCACTGTGTTAATATTTGTTGTTCTACAGTATGTCTGTGATATGTAGGCTTTTTGTATATGTGTTAGCAGAAGATGTATTCTTATGTGTGCTTCTTCTTGTTTGTGCAACTGAACTTCACTCATGAGAAAGAAATGTTATCATTCTAACCCTAAGAGCAAAAAACGTTGAAAAGACATTGAAAATACATATTTTTGGTTGAGAAGACATTGAAAAGACGTATTTTCAACGTCTTGTGCTCAGTAGGACGGTGTTCTTCTGTAATGTTCTATAGGGACGTGCGCTGGAATAAGGGCACTATTCTGAGGGCATCCGTAGAGTACATCAAGCGGATGCAGAAGGACATGCAGAGGACTAGAGAGGTGGAGAACAACTTCAAGAGGATGGAGATGGCCAACAAACAACTGTGGTTGCGCATCCAGGTAACACATACACATGAATTAATGCAACACACTCAGCTACACGGATACACACATTCAGGTAAAGAGCATGTACAGTAAAATGCATTTAATCATCTCTCCCTCTCTCTCGCTTCCTCCTCCTCTCCCTCTCTCTCCCCCCTCTCTGTGTCTGTAGGAGTTGGAGATGCAGGCTCGTCTGCATGGCCTCCCCAGCTCCTCTCCCTCTGGGATGGGTTCTGGGGACCTGATGGATTCCTACGTCAAACAGGAGACCAGCCCTGAGGAGAAGCTCCACCAACAGCAGCAGCAGCAGGCCCAGCACCAGGCTCATGCCCAGGGTCAACAACAACACCACCACCCCCAGTCCCATCACCTCCAGCCCCAACAAGGCCAGCCCAGGCAGCTGCCCCCTCTCCCCCATCACCTCCAGCCCCAGCTTCCCCTCCAGTACCCAGCTGTGGGCAGCTCCCAGCCCTTTGACTTTGCCCAGTCGCTGGACTTGTGTGACGGGGTGCCTGGCTACCAGGAGGGCCTGTCAGGGCTAGGAGAACTCGGCCTCCTGGGTAGCCAGGGAAGGAGAGGCGATCTGGGCTTCCTGATGATGGACGAGCCCCTGTCTCCTCTGGGTGGAGACCCTCTGCTCTCTGCCATGTCCCCTGAGGCCTCGGTCGACTCCAGCCGCAGATCCAGCTTCAGCATAGAGGACACAGATATACTGTAGGGGGAGTGTACATATACACACATACACTCACACACACATATGGTACGTACAGAACACCCACTGGACATACACCGAGAGCACTGATATACTGTGATATGCTTTTGCTCTGTTCAACAACCCTGCTAGCATACATTTGCACTCCAAACGCCCTTACATACACTGTAAGCACTCGCATAGATACTGTACACACACTGAGAGACACTTACACTCAACATTCTCATGGATGCACACCCTTAACACTCATAGATACACATTCAACAGAAATATGAGAAATCAAATGAATGTTTCGGATTGAAATAGTTGTTCCCTACCACTGTAAATATCAGAGCACCTCTGAATGATACACAATATAGTACACACACACACACACACACATACACACATCAACACACAGCACAGACAGCCTCTGTTATTTGAAGGGAAATATGGGAGGCACTGCCAAAGGTTTGAGACACAGTTTAACACACACACCTAAACCCCTTCCTGTGTAAAACACACTGCCATGACCTCTATGGTACTGCCATCTCCTGTGTGACCTATGACCCTTAGCCTTTAGGGTACTGCCAAGTCTACTCCACGACCTCTGACCCCTGTGTGAATATTGAGGAGAGATGGATTGGCCCTGCATTGTGAGATAATGTAGCGATGGAAGGGGTTATGTAGTGATTTAGGGTGAAATATAGCTCCACGGTGTAAGTAATGCCACAGGGTTCTATGTAGCGATTCAGAATCTACTATAGCCCAGACCCAAATCTGCCAACGTGCCTTGTGTTAGCCACCTGAAGCCCCACTCTCTCTGGGTTAGATGGAGAGTGTGGAGAGGGAAGGAGTGGGTTGTGTTTTAGTGTGTTGTAGTGCAGGGTTCCCCAACTGGCGTCTTGCGGGATTAATTTTGCCAACGGCTGATTTTATTTGGCCCCCCAGTTTTCTCAGCAAAACTAATACAATATTTTTATTGTTTACATAAAAGACTGTAAAAACACCCAGAAAATCCGCTCTAAGTGATTTAAGGGTTAGTAAAATAAATGTATTCCCACGTGTAGAAAGATCTTATAAATGTAAGCAAGGTTTGAAATGATTGTTTTGATATCTGTTTGGGCTTCTTGCAGTCAATTTGCAGTCTACAAATTGTTTGTAATTATGATCTGGCCCCCTGACCATCCGCTTGAGAAAACATTGGCCCGCAGCTGAATCTAGTTGATGATCCCTGTTGTAGTGTATAGTTAGGAGAGAGAGGAGCAGTCATAGAGATTGGTCAGTAGTGTCGTAGTCTACCCTGTAAAAACACAGCACCAGCCTCACACATACATACATACATACATACATACACACACACACACACACACACACACACACACACACACACACACACACACACACACACACACAGCAGTGTGTCTTGAGGCTGTGTTCAAATCAACACTTTGAGCAAGTCTTTTGTACCTCGCCCGGTTTGTGCTTGTAGAACTGCCAGCTTTGAGTCAGCCAGATAAAACTGCACACACTCACCAGGTACAAACCAAACCAACCCTGTAGAAACCAAACTACGGCCGTACAATACATAAATAGACTAACAGGTAAACAAATTAATTCCAGATTTGGGTGAGGGACTAGGGGCAACGCTTTGATTTGATATGGCTTATGATCAGTACAGAAAAAAAGGAAGAAACATGATGATGATGATGATGATGATGATGATGATGATGATGATGATTTAAAATGTATTTGTTTGTATTCTTTATTATAGTTTGTTGTTTTATTTTATCTCCCAAAGCACTGGAACACATATTATTTTATTGACTTTGTACATGAAAGAATTTCTGAAATTTGTTTTATTTCATATGTTTTATGCCACTAAGCCACTTAAATGTATTTTATTTGTATTAGTTATTTTTATTTTTTTCCAAAAGTACCTTTTTCCTCTAACAGCCATTTAAATATGAAATTATTTAAGCCACTAGCGTGACAGTGTACGACCAGTGTGGAGACATATTCTATACTTCTCTTTGTGTAAAGAACTGTTCAAATTTCACCAGGCTGAGAAGAACATGTACATTTATACTATGATGTCATTTTTATATTGATTGGGATTTTTTTCTTTTTTTTAACCTATAGAAATTGGAGCCAGAGACTGTTGAGAGGTGATTTATTTGATTTTATTCAGTTTTAATTGCGCTTTTTGTGAATGTGAAGGGTATTTTCCTTCATGGTCCCTTGTTTGACCCAATCTTTGGTTTCCATGGAGACGACTACCTTCTGATGGAACTCAGAACTACCATCGAGGAGATCCGTTGCCATAGTGTTGGCATAGCCTTGAACAGACCTGACTTTCTCTCTCTCTGTCTGCCAGAGTTCGCCTTTATCCTGCTCCAATGTTCGTAATCTGTTTTATTTTTGTTTTTATTGTCCAGCCAACACTCCAGAGCTTGTCTGCAGATAATGTGGCGTGTTGTCCCCTCTGTGACTGCCCCATGTCACTGTATGGGAATGACTCTGGCCGACTGGGCAGGGGAAATTGTCATTCTGGTTCTGCTTTGGATATAAAATGTTTTACCAAAATCCACCCAGTGGTTCTGAGTGTTTCTTTAGTGTTTGTGAAATGTTTTTATTTTAGTAATTTAAACGAGGAAATTCCATTGACACCAAAGTCTTGTTCACAAGGGAGCCCTGCATGTAAACGATCATACAAATTCCCAAAATATATAATTACAAAGCAATAAACATATACAATATTTACAAGCAATTTAAGAAAACTAACTTACAAAAGACGATCATGAAAAACAAATACATTCCTCAGTAAAAAGGTAATCAACCAGAAGTCTGAACTGTCCTAGCTGCATCAAAACATTGATTTTAAGAGAGTTCTGGAGAAAACGAAATGCAGGTCTATCAAAGGGATCTCCAGAGTTAGCCACCGGGTCTTGTAGCTTGTACGTCTGTAGGTTAAAAATGAAGTAAGGTTTGTGCAAGAGGGCTTTATAAACAAAAATAGTGCATAGTTCAATCCATCCAATGGACATTATGCATAAATCATGAAATACATTTTTTAGCTTTTTGGAAACTAACAAATACTTAGCTTCACCTGCATTAAGTACCAATTTCAGTTCAACAAAGGCTTTCTGCAAAACAAAGTCTGATTGTAACTCTGAAAGAGCCTTGTCAACTGAGTGACAAAAGAATACAAAACATTATCGTCCATATACAAGTGAAGGTTACAATTTCTTCTAGACAAACCAATGTTGTTTATACAGGGCCCAAAACCAACCCTTGGGACACCTTTTAGTAATATCAAGGAAACTTTACTTAGCACCATCCGAAGAAACGCATTGTGTCCTGATTTATGCAGATTAAGAGTGGTGTGTGTTTGAATCAGTGTCTCAGGACAACTTAATCATACTGTCATTTTATTTGGCACATGCTTTGTAAACAAAAGGTGTAGACCAACTAAAATGGTTGCTTATGGACCCTTCCCAACAATGCAGAGAAAACAATATATATAATAGATATATAAAAAAAAGGAATAAATACACAATTAGTAACGATGATTTTGCTATATAGACGGGGTATGAGGTAATTACATGACCAAAAGTATGTGGGCACATGCACGTCATATTTCAAAATCATGGGGATTAATATGGAGTTGGTCCCCCCTTTGCTGCTATAACAGCATCCACTCTTATGGGAAGGCTTTCCACTAGATGTTGGAACATTGCTGTGGGCACTTGCTTCCATTCAGCCACAAGCATTAGTGAAGTCGGGCACTGATGTGGGGACGATTAGGCTTGGCTCGCAGTCGGCGTTCCAATTCATCTCAACGGTGTTCATTTGGGTTGAGGTCAGGGCTCTATGCAGGCCTGTCAAGTTATGTTATTCAACACCAATCTTGACAAACCAATTCCGTATGGACCTCGCTTTGTGCATTGGGGCATTATCATGCTGAAACAGGAAAGGGCCTTCCCCAAACTGTTGCCACAAAGTTGGAAGAACCAAATTGTCTAGAATGTCATTATATGCTGTAGCGTTAAGATCTCCCTTCACTGGAACTAAGGGGCCTAGCCCGAATCATGAAAAACAGCCCTAGAACAGTATTCCTCCTCCACCAAACATGCTATGACGGTGCCACGTTGAAAGTCACTGAGCTCTTCAGGAAGGCCATTCTATTGCCAATGTTTATCTATGGTGATTCCATGACTGTGTGCTTGATTTTATACACCTGTCAGCAATGGGTGTGGCTGAAATAGCCGAATCCACTTATTTGAAGGGATGTCCATCTACTTTGGTATATATAGTGTATGTACATATAGTTAGGGGTGAAGTGACCAGGCAACAGGATAGAATAATAAACCGTAGCAGCGGCGTATGTGATGAGTCAAAATAGTTAGTGTGAAAAGGGTCCATTCAGATAGTCTGGGTAGCTATTTGGTTAACTATTTAGCATCATATTGCTTGGGGTTAAAAGTTTTTGACAATTTTCTGGGCCTTCCTCTGACACCGCCTGGTGTAGAGGTCCTGGATGGCAGGGAGCTCGGCCCCAGTGATGTACACAATACCCTCTGTAGCGCCTTTGCGGACAGATGCCAAGCAGTTGCCATACCAAGCGGGGATGCAGCCAATCAAGATGCTCTCAATAGTGCAATTTTTTAGGATCTGAGGGCCCATGCCAAATCTTTCAGCCTCCTGAGGGGGAAAGAGGTGCTGTCGTGCTTTCTTCACGTGTTGCTGTATGTGGACACCGAGAAACTTGAAGCTCTTGACCCGCTCCACTACAATCCTGTCGATGTGGATGGGGTGTGCCCGGCCCTCCGTCTCCTGTAGTTCACGATCATCTTTGTCATGCTGATGTTGATGGTGTTGGAGTCATGCATGGCCATGGAGTCGTGGGTGAACAGGAAGTACAGGAGGGGGGACTAAGCATGCACCCCTGTGTTGAGGGTCAGTGTGGCAGATGTGTTGTTGCTTACCCTCAACACCTGGGGCCGGCCCATCAGGAAGTCCAGGATCCAGTTGAGAGGGTGTTCAGTCCCAGGGTCCTGCTTAGCTCTGAAGGCACTATGGTGTTGAATGCTGTAGTCAATGAACAGCATTCTCACATAGGTCCAGGTAGGTCCAGGTAGGAGAGGGCAATGTGCAGTGCAATAGAGATTGCGTCATCTGTGGATCTGTTGGGGCGGTATGCGAATTGGAGTGGGTCCAGGGTATCTGTGATGATGGTGTTGATGTGAGCCATGACCAGCCTTTCAAAGCATTTCATGGCTACAGGTGAGAGTGCTACGGGGCGATAGTCATTTAAACAGGTTACCTTGGCATTATTGGGCACTGGGACTATGGTGGTCTGCTTGAAACATGTAGATATTACAGACTGGGTCAGGGACAGTTTGAAAATGTCAGTGAAGTCACTTGCCAGCTGGTCAGCGCATGCTCTGAGTACGCTCCTGCTAATCCATCTAATTCCCTGGCCTTGTGAATGTTAACCTGTTTAAAGGTCATACTCACATCGGTTACAGAGAGCAAGATCACACAGTCTTCCGGAACAGCTCTCATGCATGGTTCAGTCTTGCTTGCCTCAAAGTGATCATAGAAGGCATTTAGCTAGTCTGGTATGCTCGCGTCATTGGGCAGTTCACTGCTGGGTTTCCCTTTTGTAATCCTCAATAGTTTGCAAGCCCTGCCACATCTGACGAGTGTCAGAGCCGGCGTAGTAGGATTCGATCTTAGTCCTGTATTGACATTTTGCCTGTTTGATGCCTCGTCGAAGGTCGTAGTGGGATTTCTTATAAGCATCTGGATTAGTGTCCCACTCCTTGAAAGTGGCAGCTCTAGCCTTTAGCTCAGTGTGGATGTTGCCTGTAATCCATGGCTTCAGGTTGGTATATGTATGTACAGTCACTGTGGGGACATCGTCCTCGATGCACTTAATAATGAAACCGGTCTCCCGAGTGGCGCATCGGTCTAAGGCACTACATCACTACAGATCCTGGTTAGATCCCAGGCTGTGTCACAACCGGCCGCGACTGGGAGACCCATGAGGCGGCGCACAATTGGCCCAGCGTTGTCCAGGTTAAGGGAGGGTTTGGCCAGCTGGGATGTCCTTATCCCATCGCGCTCTAGCGACTCCTGTGGCGGGCCAGGCGCATGTACAATGACACATTTGCCAGGTGTATTCGGATTAAGCAAGCATTGTGTCAAAGAAGCAGTGTGGTTTGGCAGGTCGTGTTTCGGAGGACGCCCGGCTCTCGACCAGAGCCTCTACCGAGTCCGTACGGCAGTTGCAGCGATGGTATATTTTTGTGATGCCTAGGGCGGCAGAACGTCTAGGGCTGCCCCTGGATATCACAACATTGGGGAGAAAAAGGGGGAAAAAAAATACTACTAATAATAATGAAGCTGATGTCTGATGTGGTAAACTCAATATTATTGGATGAATCCCGGAACATGTTCCAGTCTGCTAGCAAAAAATGTCTGTAGTTCCAGTTTGAGTTTTTGCTTGTAAGCAGGAATCAGGAGGATAGAGTTATGGTCATATTTGCCAAAGGGAGAGTGAAAGCCATCGATCACTTGAAACTTCATTAATTCCTAGGTGAAGACACGATAGTGCATTTGAAACCAAGGAAGTCGGTTAAGATGGCGTCATGTGGGAGATTTTTTATATATATAACATGCACAGTTTGAGCTACTCCAGGAAGTGACATTGCAGGCTAGCTCAGTACTGCTCCCTCTCATTGAGTATCTCAAGTTGAGGGCCGACCGGGTTACTGCATGCTGCCATTAGCTACTAAATTATCCTTATAACTTCTTCTGTGTGCGATTTTTGAAAAATAATCGGTTGAAGGACATACAACTTGTGCAATAGAAGCAATTATTGGTACCATGATTGCTTCAAAATGTGTATTTATTTACACAAACATTGCCATTTTCCCCTTCTATAATGGGGATCCTGTTTTCTGCAAACAATGCCTGCAGTACCAAGCCCGGCCTTGAACTTTGTGGCTTCAATGAGAGGAGGCAGTCAGTTGGACCTGACACTAACACTGCTGTTCCAATTTTTGTCCAACAGGGAGAGCCAGAGAACCACCAATACCCAGGTTGAGACCCTCCATATTGTCTAACCTCTCCTCTCTCTCTCTCGCTTTCTCTTTCTCTCTACCCCTCCGTCCCTCCCTCCCCCTCTCCCCACAGCTCTCATCTCATTATTCTCCATAACAATCACAGGAATAGAGCTGCAATGCAATTAACCTATTTTTAAATACCATTTTATTAGGGCAGTTTATCCCCTATGAAGAGGGGCTTAAAATAGGACAAGGAGGGAGGGAGAATAATGAGTATGCTGTAATTTCACAATGGCTCTCTCGCCACGTCTTTCATATACACACACACACACACAGTAGCATAGGTACAGATTTACAATAATTATTCATTAATCTGAAAACAACATTGGAACAGAGCGACAGAAAGAAAGTTTGAATAGGGCCTGCAATCTTTGATTTGTCTAGGCCTCAGTATAAAATAGCCAACATCCACAATGTATTAGTAAAGCCAATATTACAGTTGAGGCGTGTGTATTTGTGCAAATCATCCATCAATGTCCATGGGCTTGTATTTGTGAAACTTTGAGATGCCTGTGAGTTATGAGTTAGGTTGAGGCCAATTTTTGGTCTGCAGTTATTATTTGGCCTAGTATTCCCTTTAGTTGTCAGCAATGTAGTTTCCCCCACCCTCCCACTGGTCTGAGCCAACCCTTAACACCCCCTCTCCTCTGCACATGGTGTGGTCGATCTGTCCTCTGACTCATTCCTGCTGGGTCACAGGAAAGAAAATGGGTAATGAATAATGTTGTCTGGTTTAGTGCGGCAGGCAGCCTAGCGGTTAGAGCGCTGGGCCAGTAACCGAAAGGTCGCTGGTTCGAATACCCGAGCCGACAAGGTGAAAAAAACCTGTCGGTGTCCTTGAGCAAGGCACTTAACCCTAATTTGCTCCAGGGACTGGAGCAATAAGAATTTGTTCTTAACTGACTTGCCTAGTTAAATAAAGGTTACATTTTAAAATAATGTATACGGTGGGTGGGTCACAGAATATTGGAAAACCTTGAGGTTGTGGGCATAAGTGCATGTCTGTGTGTAGAGTGTGATCTTCAGCATTGTCATTGAGTGTGTGTATGTGCAGGCATTCATTAGTGGTCACCAGTCAGTACAGTAGGTGGTCTCTACACCCTCCCCCTCTTCTCCTCCCTCCCCTTGATTCATTAGGTCCAATGCTGCCGTGGGGTGATCCATATTTGCCGTTTAACATTCTTTCTGGGCTTAAATCAGGGCAATCCGATTCCTCATACACACACATGCTCTAGAGTGTGTGGCAGGCGTACATCGGCCATCCAAAACCCTATTCTCCCAGGTCTTTATGATGCTAGTGTAGAGCTGAAATGCTGAGATCTTATGGCTCCCTTAGAACAGTCCCCCCCCCTCCCAACACACACACACACCTCGATAACGTAACCCCCATACCCCTCCCGGCGATAACGCAACCCCCACCACACACCCACACACACACCTCCCTCGGCTGCAGAAGTGCCTGCCTTGCACTTGGAAGAATTGCTGGGTGGCTCTCTGACAGAGAGAGAAGGATTTGAGGAAGTGAGAGAGCAAGAGACGAATCAAACATGAAAGCAGAATTTAAGCCGTGTTGGAGATGTAGTGTAATGTTTGGCCTGTGGGTCTGTTTTTTTATTTAGCATTGCAGAACCATGGCGAGAAAGAGACCTCCAGAGCTCCAGAACAGAGCAGGGAGCCTGTTCACCTCCTCTCCCCACCGTCTTCTCTCTCGCCCCCTCACCCCCTCTGGCCACTGCTGGGCTCCAGAGATAAATAACAGAAGAGAGTGTAAGGGGAAGGAGGAGAGACTGGGAGGGTGGTAATAATGAAAATAATCAGAGATTCTTTTACTTCAATAAAAAGGGAACAAGGAGCTCCATTCAGGCCTGGGAATGTCCCCAGTATCAGATCAGGCTGAATGAATGTTTTCTCTCTCTTTCCCTCTCACTCAGCCTTTCTCTCTGCCCCACATTCTCTCTCTACCTCTGGAGCTTTCATGCCACTCCCATTCTCCTCCCTCTCATTCCTTTTCCTCCTCCTCCCTTCTCCCTTCCTCATCTACTCTCTCCCTCTCTGTCCTGTCTCTGTCTCTGTATCTATCTGTAGGCCAATCTATCTGTCTGTTGCTGGGCTCTGCTCTATGTCTATGAGTCCAGCCCCTCCCAGGGGACCAGTATGTCACTCAGCTCCAGGCCCAGCGAGGGGAGGTGAAAGGGGGCTGATTGAGCTAATTTAGCCCCTGGATGTGAGAACAGGGAAGGCCTCACCCTCCACTAATAGACAGACATCAAAATGGAGATGAGGGAAGAGGAAAGGAGGGGGGGATGAGAAATGGAGGAATGACTATAAAAAGCAGGCAGAGTTTTTGATGGATTTATCCCTTTTTGTCCTAAGGGATGAGAAGGATAAACTTTTATGAACAGTGAGTGAAGTGACATTGTGAAGTTGGTAAAGGTTTATGTGTATTGCCTTGTGTTAAAACTTCTGATATTGCTTATTGATCGTTCCCCTTCCATTAAGTCACGGTCAATCACTGGTCCAGTTTATGATCTTGTCTGGCCTCTGACAGCCTGTATATCCCCGCTGACACACAGCCTGAAATGGGCCCAAAACCTCTGCTTTTAGTGCTGAGTTGAACTTAGAAGGTTGGACACGTTTTTATGGGTTTGCTGGTCTCAGCCATAATGAAAGAAAGCGTAACGAAGACAACTGGCTGCTGAGACATTGCTTTATGATTTTTTGATAAATCATCGGAGCAAGAGTCTGAGGCTAGATTGCTTCTTTTAGCCTTTTAAGAACAAATCCTAATTTAAGATATCAATCATGCATTGATGTCAATTAGATATTTGTATGAAAATGTGAGTTATACAATGGGATATTTAGTAATTGGGTAATACAGTCTGATGAAGGTCAGCATAGATTATTTGTTTTTGGTGTCATTCATCAACAAGAGATTTTTTATCCTGGTAACTTGTTCTTCTACTATTTGCACAGAGACAGGAGTGTTTCGTTACCACACGACCTGACCAGGAAAAACTCCAGTACTCATGTTCACCTGGAGGTTACACATCTGGAGGTTACACACCTGGAGGTTACACACCTGCAGGTGGGAGATTGAAGCAGACACCAACACATCTGGCATGGGATAGAATGAGATTGAGAAGACTGCCCAGAACAGAGTGACATGGAGAGGAGTTGTCGATGGCCTATGTTCCCTGGTGAGCGATGGGCCTAGGTAAGTAAGTTACCTATGATCTATTTCAGACTGTATCTCAAGTCAACACCCATAGAAATAATGTCCTCTACCATAGTCTCTCAAGACCAGCAGTGATACGTATTCTTCTGGCTTTTACTGTGTGACGGGTTGATGGGATTTATGTAAATTAGCACTTGGTCCATGTCCAATGGCAGCCCTGGGAAAGGTAATAATAAAGGTGGAGCTTTGACACTGGGGGTCGTGTCACTGCAGTAACAGGCCTCTCATCTAAAAAGGTCACGGATGTTCAGTGACGGCTTCCACTGTGACAGACACAATGTCTATCACTTCTTCTCTTTCTTCACTCTTTCCTTTTTTCTCTTCCCTATGTCCGTCGTTCTTCCTCTACATATTTATTAGTTTTTTCTGACTCCTCACACGTTGTCACATCACTCTTCATTCCTTCACTCCTTTTTGTCTTCCTCCCCTCTGTCCGTTCTTCTACATATTTAATCCTCCTCCCTGACTCTTCACATGCCTTCATCTCTGAAAGGAGCCAAATTGGCAGGAGTGATGAATAATGTGCCTACCATTAACACCCAGAGAGAGGGATCATTCTTTTCATGTGCGGAGGAGAGGAGAGGTGGAAATGAGGGGAGGACAGGGTGACATCGCTCAGTCTTGGGACACAGGCGCACGCACGCATGCATGCACGCACACACACACAAACACACACTTTTTGTTTCACAAGGAGAGCTGGGCAGGGGGTGGAACCTGCTCAGTCTTGTGGGGGTCTTTATGGGTCACAGATCAAACTGTATTCCCAGGCTGCAGCCTGTGACCTGCTGCCTGCTGGAGTAACAGGCAGAGAGATGGAAGAATAAGAGGCCTATAGAGACCTCTCACAGCAGCCAGATCCAATCACCTCCCAGGTTTTTAATGTGTTGAGGGACAGAATAAAGGAATAAACGACAGTGTGTGTGTGTTCTTTTAGTGCTGCCACTCTGCAGTCATGAAGGATTAACCCACAAGGTTGCGTTGAACCAGGGGACGACCTTGGAGATTAGCTGCCATAACCATAGTACACACACACACACACACACACACACACACACACACACACACACACACACACACACACACACACACACACACACACACACACACACACACACACAGAGAGCGTATGAGTGTGACTGTGTGTGTGTGTGTGTGTGTATGATTTTGTTTTATTTTATTAGGATCCCCATTAGCTGACGCCATGAAGACAGCTAGTCTTCCTGGGGTCCGACACATAACGAAAAAGACATTGCAGACAAAAATACTTTACAATTTACATACATTTAAAATACCTGAACGGTAACATTTAACAGTCAATAAACATATTCAGGGATCAGTATCTGTCCAGTCAAATGGGCTCCCGAGTGGCGCAGTATCTTAAGGCACTGCATCTCAATGCTAGAGGCGTTACTACAGACCCTGGTTTGATTCCAGGCTGTATCACAATCCAGCCGTGATTGGGAGTTACCAACTCGTATTGCTTGGGAAATATGAGTTGGTAAGGAGTTCCATTCAGTGATGGCTCTGTATATAACTGTTGATTTGAGGAGATTTGTCCAATGTCTGGGGGGTATCAGATGCCCCACACTCGCCTGTCTGGTTTGGTCATTATGTCTATTGCCAGTATGCACTAATTGGTTTGAGAAATAATGTGGTTTCTTTAACAATTCTAGACTGGAGAATAATAACATTTTAACAGAAAGCCATGCAACGTTATGATTCATTTGGTTTATATTTTGTACGGGCAGAGCAATGAAGAGCTAGTCTGGCAGCTTTGTTTTGAGCTAGCTGGAATTTTTTAAAATATTGTTTTGCTGCAGACAACCATATGACTGGACAGTACTCTAGGTGTGACAGAGCTAAAGATTGAATCACCTGACAAAGAGTGGAGGATGTTCTGTGCATTTTCTTGTCGCACCTATAACTTTTCCTATTTTAATAACAATGTTGTTGATATGATCAGACCAGAATAGTGATGCGTCCAACGTGACGCCAAGTAGTTTGGTCTTTTTCACTTGTTCTACAGGCACCCCATCCATTGATAAGTTTAATTGCAGATCATCAGCAAGCATATTTCTTGGGCCAAATACAATACATTTGGTCTTAGAAATGTACCAAAAAAAATCATAGCAACCCACTCAGACACAGTTCTTAATTCATTGATGCAGCACTATACATTGTAGAGTCCTCAGCATAAAATGTATTTGTAAAAATGTTGTAGAGGAGTGGGCCTAGGCAGCTCCCTTGTGGAATACCACAGCTTACATATAACACTGTCTGAGAAACTTCCATTAAAGGCCCAGTGCAGTCAAAACTTGATTTTCCTGTGTGCTATATATATAGTGGGGAGAACAAGTATTTGATAAACTGCCGATTTTGCAGGTTTTCCTACTTACAAAGCATGTAGAGGTCTGTAATTTTTTTCATAGGTACACTTCAACTGTGAGAGACGGAATCTAAAACAAAAATCCAGAAAATCACATTGTATGATTTTTTTATAATTAATTTGCATTTTATTGCATGACATAAGTATTTGATCACCTACCAACCAGTAAGAATTCCGGCTCTCACAGACCTGTTAGTTTTTCTTTAAGAAGCCCTCCTGTTCTCCACTCATTACCTGTGCCTATAGAGACTGCACCTGTTTGAACTTGTTACCTGTATAAAAGACACCTGTCCACACACTCAATCAAACAGACTCCAACCTCTCCACAATGGTCAAGACCAGAGAGCTGTGTAAGGACATCAGGGATAAAATTGTAGACCTGCACAAGGCTGGGATGGGCTACAGGACAATAGGCAAGCAGCTTGGTGAGAAGGCAACAACTTTTGGCGCAATTATTAGAAAATGGAAGAAGTTCAAGATGACGGTCAATCTCCCTCGGTCTGGGGCACCATGCAAGATCTCACCTCGTGGGGCATCAATGATCATGAGGAAGGTGAGGGATCAGCCCAGAACTACACGGCAGGACCTGGTCAATGACCTGAAGAGAGCTGGGACCACAGTCTCAAAGAAAACCATTAGTAACACACTACGCCATCATGGATTAAAATCCTGCAGTGCACGCAATGTCCCCCTGCTCAAGCCAGCGCATGTCCAGGCCCGTCTGAAGTTTGCCAATGACCATCTGGATGATCCAGAGGAGGAATGGGAGAAGGTCATGTGGTCTGATGAGACAAAAATAGAGCTTTTTGGTCTAAACTGCACTCACCGTGTTTGGAGGAAGAAGAAGGATGAGTACAACCCCAAGAACACCATCCCAACCGTGAAGCATGAAGGTGGAAACATCATTCTTTGGGGATGCTTTTCTGCAAAGGGGACAGGACGACTGCACCGTATTGAGGGGAGGATGGATGGGGCCATGTATCGCGAGATCTTGGCCAACAACCTCCTTCCCTCAGTAAGAGCATTGAAGATGGGTCGTGGCTGGGTCTTCCAGCATGACAACGACCCGAAACACACAGCCAGGGCAACTAAGGAGTGGCTCCGTAAGAAGCATCTCAAGGTCCTGGAGTGGCCTAGCCAGTCTCCAGACCTGAACCCAATAGAAAATCTTTGGAGGGAGCTGAAAGTCCGTATTGCCCAGCGACAGCCCCGAAACCTGAAGGATCTGTATGGAGGAGTGGGCCAAAATCCCTGCTGCAGTGTGTGCAAACCTGGTCAAGAACTACAGGAAACGTATGATCTCAGTAATTGCAGAAAAAGGTTTCTGTACCAAATATTAAGTTCTGCTTTTCTGATGTATCAAATAATTATGTCATGCAATAAAATGCTAATTAATTAATTACAAATCATACAATGTGATTTTCTGGATTTTTGTTTTAGATTCCGCCACTCACAGTTGAAGAGTACCTATGATCAAAATTACAGACTTCTACATGCTTTGTAAGTGGGAAAACCTGCAAAATCGGCAGTGTATCAAATACTTGTTCTCCCCACTGTATTTCCACACTGAGGTTGGAATAATACTGTGAAATTGTGAAATTGATTATAATGCCCTTTTAGTGAAAGAGCTATTAGAAAAGATGGCCTGAAATGTTAGGTGATATCACCAAGCATTCAATTATTTAATAGACCAATAAGAAAGAGGTCCAAACCTCTCTGCCAATAACAGCTAGTTTTCAGAGAATTCTTTGCTTGCAAAATTGCTCTTTGCTAACAAGCTATTTTGTTTATTTTTGACAATTTTAATTGAAAAATAAAATAAAAATCACAGTACTTAATTCTTACCCAGAAATGATTGATATTGAGATAAAAACGGATGCAGAAAACTATTTGGCTTCTCCTGGATAGTTAGCTTTCCATTCAGGATTGAGCAGTGGCTGTGAATCCATAACACTCAAGTTAACCTATCAATTATATCAAAAGCAGCACAAGTCTAACAACACTGAACCCACTAACTTACTGTCATCCATACTCTTTTGCCAATCATGTAGAAAACCATACATGTAGAATGACCTCTTTATGAATGCTGGTAGCCCGTTTTCAGACCAATACATGAGAAATAATCCTAGATTTGCACAAATAAACATTTAGCCATTGATTTACTCAACACAGGCAGCAAGCTCATAGGATGGCTGTAAGGACCAGTGAAGGTAGGTTTTTTTCTCTTTAGCTAGTGGAATTTAAATTTTATTTAACTAGGCAAGTCAGTTAAGATCAAGTTATTATTTACTATGACAGCCTAGGAACGAAGTCCGAAGAAGTCGCTTCAAGTGGGTAACTGCCTTGTTCAGGAGAACGACAGATTTACCTTGTCAGCTCGGGGATTCAATCCAGCAACCTTTCGGTTACAGGCCCAACGCTCTAACCACTCGGCTACCTGCCGCCCCAAAAGGAATAACCTTTGACTCTTTCCAAATTTCTGACAACTCCCCACACGTCAAGCACTTGTTAAAAATATGACAAATTGCCGTGACTAAGCAATTCTCCATCAAGATTATCTGTACCTGGTGACTTGTCATCAGAAAGAGACAACACCATCTTTTCAACCTCTTCTTTTTCTACTTGGTGAAATTCAAACATGCATTGCCTCTCTTTCATGATATAAAGGTATATAACAGTGAGCCATCAGTTGGACTCATGGCATTTCTCAATATGTCTACCTTGCCTATAAAGTAGTTACTAAATTACTGAGCAATGTCACATTGTTTAGTAATAAATACACCTTATTTTTCAACAAAAGAGGCAGACATGTTTGAATTCCTACCCATTATGTCATTCAGAGTTCTCCTCAGTTTTTTCCTATCATTCTTAACTTCATCTTTTTGTGCTGATAATATCCCTTGTTTTTACATTTGTTTAGTTTGGTCACTACATTTCTTAATTTACAACAACTTTGCTAATCAGACAGAGTGCCAGATCTGTCTGCTACCCTTTTGGCATCATTACGCTGAAACATCAGATTTCTCAGCTCATCAACAATCCATGAGGCACTGTTTGACCTTACAGTAAGTTTTCTTAATGGGGCATGGTTATCAACAGTAATTTTGCAAACACACAACGCCATTTCAGGTTCATTTTCCCTACACTCTTTTAGACATTGAGCATTCTTAACCTTGTCTACAAATGAATCCTGACTGAATCCCTGGTATAACCGTCGGTAGTTTACCTTGGGGCCAGCCTTGGGTATTTTGTTTTTTCTTATAAGTGCAACCAAGTTACGATCACTACAACCCAGTGGCACTGTTATGGCTCAGCCATATTGGTAAAAATATTATCTAATACAGGTTGATGATGTGGTATCAGACCTATTAGTGAATGTTCTGGTTGGTAGTGTAATAACTTGGGTCAAGCTGCATACATTGGCCAAAATAAGCTTTTTCCTCACAGTTGGTAGTAAACCAGTCAATATTCAAATCACCTGAAAAATATATGTCCCTGTTTTCATCAGATACTTTATCCAACAAAAAAATATAAACAAAAAGATATATGCGTTAGGCCCTAATCTATGGATTTCACATGACTGGGAATACAAATATGCATCTGTTTGTCACAGATACCTTAAAAAAAATGGGCCTCACAATGGGCCTGAGGATCTCATCATGGTATTGCTGCGCATTCAAATTGCCATTGATAAAATGCAATTGTGTTTGTTGTCCACAGCTTATGCCTGCCCATACCATAACCCCACCGCCACCAGGGGGCACTCTTTTCACAACGTTGAAATCAGCTAACCATGCGCCCACACGACTCCATGCACGTGGTCTGCGGTTGTGAGGCCGGTTCTTGAAAACGACATTGGAGGCGGCTTATGGTAGAGAAATTAAATTATCTGGCAACAGCTCTGGTGGACATTCCTGCAGTCACCATGCCAATTGCACACTCCCTCAAAACTTGAGACATCTTTGGCATTGTGTTGTGTGACAAAATGCACATTTCAGAGTGGCCTTTTATTGTCCCCAGCACAAGGTGCACCTGTGTAATGATCATGCTATTTAATTAGCTTCTTGATATGCCACACCTGTCAGGTGGGTGGATTGTCTTGGGAAAGGATAAATGCTCGCTAACATGGATGTAAACAAATTTGTGCACAGAATTTGAGAGAAATAAGCTTTTTGTGCATATGGAACAATTCTTATGGGACCAACAATTTACATGTTGCATTTATATTTTGTTCAGTGTACAATAAGATATTTCACATCAGTGAATACACTCGGTCATTGTATGGTGTTGGTCAGTGCAGAGCATAGAGCAGAGCGTTGAGCGGGGCTAGAGAAACGCTGTTGTAGATCAGGAGGGTGCCCTGCACTCAGATGGCCAGTAGGGGGAGTGGAAGGTCCACACACAGATCACCCTGTCACACCGGCCAACCCCAATAAGGTACAATCAAAGATTTAGAAGCAATCCGGCTTTAAGATAAATGCATGTTTTAGAGAATAAGAAGACGTGGGGTACTATTTGTATTTATTATGTATTTATTATGCAGCTACTCTTCCTGGGGTCCGGCAAAATTAAGGCAGTTATGCAATTTTAAAAACATTATAATACATTCATAACAGATTTCATAACATACCAAGTGTGTGAAGTCAGGCCCCTACTCCACTACCACATATCTACAACACAACATCCATGTGTACGTATGTGTATAGTGCTTATGTTATTGTGTGTGTATGCATGTGTCTGTGCCTATGTTTGTGTTGCTTCACAGTCCCCGCTGTTCCATAAGGTGTATTTTTATCCGTTTTTAAAAAATCTGATTCTACTGCTTGCATCAGCTACCTGATATGGAATAGAGTTCCATGTAGTCATGGTTCTATGTAGTACTGTGCACCTCTTATAGTCTGTTCTGGACTTGGGGACTGCGAAGAGGCATGTCTTGTGGGGTATGGATGGGTGTCTGAGCTGTGTTCTAGTCGTTTAAACAGACATCTCGGTGCTGTCAACATGTCAATAACTCTCACAAATACAAGTAGTGATGAAGTCAACCTCTCCTCCACTTTGAGCCAGGATACATTGACATGCATATTATTAATTTTAGCTCTCTGTGTGCATCCAAGGGTCAACCGTGCTGCCCTGTTCTGAGCCTCTTTGTGGCACCTGACCACACGACTGAACAGCAGTCCAGGTGCAACAAAACCAGGGCCTGTAGGACCTGCCTTGTTGATAGTGTTGTTAAGAAGGCAGAGCAGTGCTTTATTATGGACAGACTTCTCCGCATCTTAGCTACTGTTGTATCAATATGTTTTGATCATGACAGTTTACAATCCAGGGTTATTCCAAGAAGTTTAGTCACCTCAACTTGCTCAATTTTCACAGTATTCATTACGAGATGTAGTTGAGGTTTAGGGTTTAGTGAACGATTTGTCCCAAATACAATGCTTTTAGTTTTGGAAATATTTAGGACTAACGTTTTCCTTGCCACCCATTCCGAAACTAATTGCAGCTCTTTGTTAAGTGTTGCAGTCATTTCAGTCACTGTTGTAGCTGACGTGCATAGTGTGGAGTCATGTGCATACATAGACACACTGGCTTTATTCAAAGCAGCTACCCTGGGGAATTCCTGATTCTACAGTACCTGGATTATGTTTGAGAGGCTTCCATTAAAGAACACCCTCTATGTTCTGTTAGACAAGTAACTCTTTATCCACATTATTCTTTTTTATTTTTTTTATTTTTTATTAAACCTTTATTTAACGAGGTAAGTCAGTTAAGGACAAATTCTTATTTACAATGATGGCCTACCCCGGCCAAACCCGGACGACACTGTGCCAATTGTGCGCCACCCTATGGGACTCCCAATCATGGCCGGATTGTGATACAGGGGGTGTAAAGCCATGACACATACGTTTTTCCAGTAGCAGACTATGATCGATAATGTCAAAAGTTGCACTCAAGACTAATAAGACAGCCCCCACAATCATTTTATCATAAATTTCCCTCATCCAATCATCAGTCATTTGTGTACTTGCTGTGCTTGTTGAGTGTCCTTTCCTATAAGCGTGATGAAAGTCTGTTGTCATTTTGTTTACTGTGAAATAGCATTGTATCTGGTCAAACACATTTTTTCCCCCAGAAGTTTACTAAGGGTTGGTAACAGGCTGATTGGTCGGCTATTTGAGCCAGTAAAGGGGGCTTTACTATTCTGGGTAGCGGAATTACTTTAGCTTCCTTCCAGGCCAGAGGGCACACACTTTCTAGTAGGCTTAAACGTGGGGTACTATACATGGGGTACTAAACATGATCTCTGAAGTCTCCACACTATGCCCCTGTGGTAGGCTACAGGGTGACAGTAGGCTACCTCAGGTCCCAGGGAAGGTGACATCACTGCAGAGAAGCTAAGCTTGCTTTGACATGATGCCATCCCTTATACAGGGAGCATGAGCATTTTTGCCCAATCAAAGACTTGGACCGATCTCCACCACCTTCACTCTCTTAGAGACAGTGACCCGTTGCAGTGCCAATCACGATGTCACAAATTCAAAATGGACCCCTAGCCCTACATATACATCCTGATCAGGAAAAAAAGGAACTTTCACTGTGTTCCTCACACTGTCTTGGAGCTAGAGGTTGGACTGGAACTGGGTAACTGTCTCCATGACAATAAGTGGAGCCTCTCAGATGACAGACAGTCGTCCTTGACGACCAGTGGGGTGTGAGGATATATCACCCAACATGCAAGATGTAATTTATCCTAAGCTTTTAACATCTATTTGTCTATTTGTTACTTTACTATTCATCCTTCCATTCATCCATTCATCCATCCATCCATTCACCCATCCAACAAGAGATCCAATCCTCTTTAATTTGTTTTGTTTCGTGGTGAGGGTAGGAGCGAGAACTGTGCCTGACTGTTTCAGCGAGCTGACTCTCTGAAGGTCGCTGAGCTTTTCCACCCCCCTAAACTTAGCATAATTATAGCCTACAGCACTTATCACACATTCATACACTTCCATTCTCTTCTTCTTCTCTCTTCTCTCATTCCCAGAGACCTGTAGATAACGACATGACGCCGTCGTCCTCAATCACTCTGGTACTAGGAGCTTTAAAGTTCTGTTCTAAAACTGACATTGTTCCAATCCTACTTAACCCCTCTCTCCCCTCCTCCTTCTCCTCCCCTCCTCCTGAGTATACTAACTAACCTAACCCTTGTGAACTTCAGTCAGAGTTACAGAAGGCCCACTATACCCCTGGGAGTGGGCTACCGCTGAGACAGAGACAGAGATAGAGATAGACAGAGACTTAGCCACCTGCTATTCTCTCCCTCTCTCCGGTAATAAGAAAAGTTTCTGTTCTCTTCTCTGTGGTACAGCACTGAGATAAAGCTAGGGATCACACACACGCACGCAAGGAAGCACACACACCTAAAGTACGAACATACACGCTGGCACACACAGGCATGCATCCACCTACACACACACGCCAGGGATCACTCCCCCTCACAGAGCTTTACCCAAGCGGAGGACTCAGTGAAAACCTCTTCCATATATTACGAGAGAGAGTGAGAGAGAGAGAGAGAAAGAGAGAGAGAAAAAGAGAGATACAAACAAGTTTAATCTGTAAATGCAACAGAAAGCTGGTAAGAATTAGAAGGCTATTTCCAAAAAGGTCAATGTATACAGACAATATCTAAGAGGGTGGAATTGTAATGCCCCTTTTCCCAGTGATTAAGTGAGCACATATCTTAGACTTTCCAAATCTCCTGGGCCCTGTGCTTGTGAACATGAGGTGAGCCAGATATTTATAGATGATAGGGTGGAGGGATACAGAGAGGTGGACTCACCTCTATGGCAGACACCACTGACTTATTTATTTACACCTGCAATGAAGGTTCTGTCTTAATCTGTTCTTCATGGAGGTTGTCTGTCTGTCTTTCTTATTTCTCTAGCCTGTTCTGGAACCATACACTATTCTAGTGTCAGCATGTTTCATCTTTAAATGCCACAGATGGATTGAATTCTCGCTTTGGCCAGTGTATGTGTTTATGTGTATAAATAGTAGCATGGCTGACCTCTGACCCTCAGCTGTCAATCATGTGTCACCATGGGGCTGTGTTTAATGCCCATGTGTGTGTGTGTGTGTGTGTGTGTGTGAAAATATGCCATGTCTAACAGAACCCCATCACACACATGGGACCCCCCAGGTCAGAGCTAACCCGCCAATCAACAATCAGGAAGGCCATTTTAGGTCATTTGAACAGCCCCTCCTCAACCCCTTTATATGTCCTTCATGTACACCATCATTGAACTTATGATGACGTTGAAATTGCACAACACACATACAAAGTTGAACCAAAGGGATAAGTTGAGCAATCCTTGTTTCCAGGAAACCATACACAAAATGAATCATGTTGTCACGATCGCTATGATACAGGATCCAAGGCGCAGAGCTGTGGTGAGAATACATTCCTTTATTCCAGTATATAAATCCAAAACCTGAACAAAGGAGAGACCGTGACCATGAACTGGTGTGCACGAAAACAAAAGGAACACACACAAAAACCCACAAACACAGGTGAAACAACTGAACTTAAATAGAATCCCCAATTAGAGACAACTCAAGACAGAAAAAGACCAACAGAAAAGAAACACCCAGAACTATTGTCAGGTCCTGACTGTGTCCCTCCAACTCCCACTAGGGGGAGCCAGAGACGTAAGCTCTGGTTGCAGGGAGACCCCAGCGTGGTAGACCCCCCGCCCCCTCAGGAGTCCCGCGAGGCACCAAGTCCTGTCTGGACCCTGGTGTAGACTCCGACACTGGAGAGGAGCTGGCGACCGGTCCCGGACTGGGCACCGGTGGAGCGGAGTGCTCCGGCACTGGGTCGGGGCTGATGACCGGTCCCGGACTGGGCACCGGTGGAACGGACTGCTCCGGCACTCGGTCGGGGACGACGACTGGTCTCGGACTGGGCACCGGTGGAGCGGACTGGGCACCGGTGGAGCGGACTGCTCTGGCACTGGATCGGGGCTGGTACTGGCGCTACCAAGCTGGGGATACGCACTGGAGCTACCGGGCTAGGAATCGGTACTGGAGCTACCGAGCTGAGGACACACACTGGCGCCACTGGGCTAGGAACCGGTACTGGCGCTATCAAGCTGGGGACACGCACTGGAGCTACTGGGCTAGGGAGGCACACCTGAGGTCTGGTGCGTGGGGCCGGCACTGGAGGCACCAAGCTGGGCGCACGCACTGGGGGTCTGGTGTGGGGAGCCGGCACAGGGCTTACTGGGCTGGGGAGGCACACCGGAGGTCTGGTGCGTGGGGCCGGCACTGGAGGCACCAAGCTGGGCGCACGCACTGGAGGTCGGGTGTGGGGAGCTGGCACAGGGCTTACCGGGCTGGGGAAGCACACCGGAGGTCTGGGGCGTGGGACGGCACAGGGTGCGTGGGAGAGGGAGAGCCAGAGACCTGGCCTCTTCCTAAATGACAAAATATTTAGGAAGAGGTCATCATTTCATGGGGTCTATGAATGAAGAAACCACGTGGAAAAAGTGGTAAGCAAGTAAAGTCCAAAAAACAGATTTTCACCATGTCAAATTAATTTGTTTTAGATATATCATGATGCTTGTATCTTAACCAAAGTATATAATTTTTAGATTGTTATACACATCAGTTTGGATCTTTATAAGCTTCATTATGAGGTCCTAAACCTAGCATGACAATGCATCCTTGTAGCTGTGTGGGCTAATATAGTCAAAATGGTTGCCTTGGGGTAAGTTGAGCCAATGGTTGAGCCAATGGAAAGTTTTCTTCTCAGGCGTAATGCAAGGCATTATCGCTGGCATGTGAGGTAACAACAGGGCCTAGACTTTGTTAAAATATTATTAAAAATTATGAAAAAAAGGTGATTGTGTTGAATTGTGTTTGGGAAATAAAGATAGACATGAGGTAGTGGTAATATTTCATTCAGTTCAGAAATGTGTAGGCGGCTTAACTTCCCGGGGTAAGTTGTGCCAAGAGACCACTTTTTTTCCAGGTTTCCTTCAGCAATAATGATTCAAGCCAAATTAAAGCCCTGCTGGTTTCAGACACGGGACAAGGGTGATGACAGAAGAGAAGAGAAGAGAAGGGTTAGGAGGAAGGAGTAGGGAGTAAGGTGAGGAGAGGGTGTGAGGAAAGGATGGGTAGGGGGTATGGAGAGTGAGATGGAGAATGAGGGGATTGAGGGGAGACAGGATGAGTGGAGGAGAGTGAGGGGTAAGGAAAATGAGAGGTTCGTAGCAAGATGTATGGAGGAGAGTAGAAATGGGTTCAAAGGGATTGGGTGGGGAGAAGACAGGAGAAAAAGGGTCTGATAAAAGGAGTGGTGAAGGCAGACCAGGGTGACTGTGGGCTCTGTACTTCCTGCATTAATTTCCATGAGAAGCTGTTGGTTTAGCTAGGCTAGCTAGCATTAGCAACTGATTTTGTAGCAGCTCAACATAGTGAGTCTGCCACCACCGTATGACCTCACACACACACAAACATGCATGTGCATGCAAGGACACACACACACAAACACACTAAACACTACAGGCAGTGTGCCCAGCTGCGTGACCTCACTAAACATTCAGGTATAATGAATTATTCCTTCCTGATCTAACAAACTCCATGCACTGATTGGACACCCCAAGGGGGCTGGGACTTTATTTTAAAAACACTTTCTGGTCATGAATTTTAATCACGCCAAATGTATTGATTAATTATTTATTAAGTGACTTAAAGTGATGCCAGGTGGGCATAGATTCAGAAAGAATAGTAAAATGCTTTGGGGGGTAAACTCTGTGAAGTGAAGACAGAGGGAGGGGGAAGAATAAGCTATTTCCCCTGCTAGAACTGCTGTTTTATTCATATGACTATTTCTAGGCTATTATTATGGAGTGGGTCCTTGGTCCTGTTTGGAGTATCTAGGAGTGAGCATTTTTCGCCCATTTGCGGGAATTAAGAGTTTTCACTATTTGTTTTATTGCAGCGGTGTCTGTTGACGGCTAGACACACACACACCGTTTAGTATAGTCTCTCGCTCTGTGTGTGTGAACCTCGCTCAATAAACTACCGCTAGATACATTATGTAATGACCTTAGTGATCACTGTTTTACAGCCTGTGTTCGTAATGGCTGCTCAGTGAAACGACCTGTCCTGATTTATCATAGACGCTTGCTAAAAAACTTTAATGAGCAAGCCTTCCTTCATGAACTGGCTTCTGTAAAATGGAATAGAATCAGCTTGATCCCTTCTGTCGAAAACGCTTGGACCTTTTTTGATATTTTCAGTGGTATTGTTTACAAACACGCCCCCATAAAGAAAATGAGAATTAAAAACAGGTTCAGCCCCTGGTTCGACTGTGATCTTGCAGAGATACCCCACCTCAAGAATTGCATTTGGCGAAAGGCCCGGCACACGCTTACTCAGGCTGACTGGCTCTCGTTCAGGCAAATGAGAAAAAAGTGCACTGAGGCTATCCGGAAGGCCAAAGTTAGTTACTTTAAGGAAAAGTTCTCTCTCTGTGGGTCTAACTCCAAGAAATTATGGAAAACAGTTAAAGACCTGGAGAATAAACCCTCCTCCTCACAGCTGCCCATGTCCCTTAAAGTTGATGATGTGGTTGTTACTGACAAGAAGCACATGGCTGAGCTCTTTAATCAACACTTCATTAAGTCAGGATTCCTATTTGACTCAGCCATGCCTCCTTGCCCGTCCAACATTTCCTCATCTGCCACCCCTTCTAATGCAACTATCCCCGATGCTTCTCCCTCTTTTTCCCCTGCCCATCTTCAAAGCTTTTCCCTGGAGGCAGTTACTGAGTCCGAGGTACTAAAGGAGCTCCTGAAAATTGACCCCAAAAATCCATCTGGTTCAGATGGTTTAGACCCTTTCTTCTTTAAGGTTGCTGCCCCTATCATCGCCAAGCCTATCTCTGACCTTTTTAACCTGTCTCTTCGTTCTGGGGAGGTTTCCATTGCTTGGAAGGCAGCCACGGTTAGTCCTTTATTTGAAGGGAGAGATCAAGCTGATCCTAACTGTTATAGGCCCTATTCTATTTTGCCTTGTTTATCAAAAGTGTTGGAAAAACGTGTCAATAATCAACTGACTGGCTTTCTTGATGTCCATAGCATTCTCTCTGGTATGCAATCTGGTCTCCGCTCAGGTTATGGATGTGCCACTGCAACCTTAAAGGTCCTCAATGATGTCACCACTGCCTTTGATTCTAAGCAATGTTGTGCTGCTATTTTTATTGACTTGGCCAAAGCTTTTGATATGGTAGACCATTCCATTCTTGTGGGCCGGCTAAGGAGTATTGGTGTCTCTGAGGGGTCCTTGGTCTGGTTTGCTAACTACCTCTCTCAAAGAGTGCAGTGTATAAAGTCAGAAAATCTGATGTCTCAGCCACTGCCTGTCACCAAGGGCACACCCCAAGGCTCAATCCTAGGCCCCACACTCTTCTCAATTTACATCAACAACATAGCTCAGGCAGCAGGAAGCTCTCTCATCCATTTATATGCAGATGATACAGTCTTATACTTAGCTGGCCCCTTCACAGATTTTGTGTTAAATGCTCTACAACAAAGCTTTCTTAGTGTCCAACAAGCTTTCTCTACCCTTAACTTTGTTCTGAACACCTCCAAAACAAAAGTCATGTGGTTTGGTAACAAAAATGCCCCTCTCCCCACAGGTGTGATTACTACCTCTGAGGGTTTAGAGCTTGAGGTAGTCACCTCATACAAGTACTTGGGAATATGGCTAGACAGTACACTGTCCTTCTCTCAGCACGTATCAAAGCTGTAGGCTAAAATTAAATCTAGACTTGGTTTCCTCTATCATAATCGCTCCACTTTCACCCCAGCTGCCAAACTAACCCTGATTCAGATGACCAACCTACCCATGCTAGATTACGGAGGCATAATTTATAGAAAGGCAGGTAAGGGTGTTCTCGAGCGGCTAGATTAAATCTAGACTTGGTTTCCTCTATCATAACCGCTCCACTTTCACCCCAGCTGCCAAACTAACCCTGATTCAGATGACCAACCTACCCATGCTAGATTACGGAGGCATAATTTATAGATTGGCAGATAAGGGTGTTCTCGAGCGGCTAGATGTTCTTTACCATTCGGCCATCAGATTTGCCACCAATGCTCCTTATAGGACACATCACTGCACTCTATACTCCTCTGTAAACTGGTCATCTCTGTATACCCGTCACAAGACCCATTGGTTGATGCTTATTTATAAAACCCTCTTAGGCCTCACTCCCCCCTATCTGAGATATCTACTGCAGCCCTCATCCTCCACATACAACACCCGTTCTGCCAGTCACATTCTGTTTAAGGTTCCCAAAGCAAACACATCCCTGGATCTCTCGTCTTTTCAGTTCGCTGCAGCTAGTGACTGGAACGAGCTGCAACAAACACTCAAACTGGACAGTTTTATCTCAATCTCTTCATTCAAAGACTCAATCATGGACACTCTTACTGACAGTTGTGGCTGCTTTGCATGATGTATTGTTGTCTCTACCTTCTTGCCCTTTGTGCTGTCTGTGCCCAATAATGTTTGTACCATGTTTTGTGCTGCTACCATGTTGTGTTGCTACCATGTTGTGTTGCTACCATGTTGTTGTCATGTTACGTTGCTACCATGCTGTGTTGTCATGTGTTGCTGCCTTGCTATGTTTTTGTCTTAGGTATCTCTTTTGGTAGTGTTTTGTCTCTCTTGTCGTGATATGTGTTTGGTCCTATATTTATATTTTATTTATTTTTATTTTTAATCCCAGCCCCCGTCCCCGCAGGGATATACAGTGGGGAGAACAAGTATTTGATACACTGCCGATTTTGCAGGTTTTCCCACTTACAAAGCATGTAGAGGTCTGTAATTTTTATCATAGGTACACTTCAACTGTGAGTGAAAATCACATTGTATGATTTTTAAGTAACTCATTTGCATTTTATTGCACGACATAAGTATTTGATACATCAGAAAAGCATAACTTAATATTTGGTACAGAAACCTTTGTTTGCAATTACAGAGATCATACTTTCAGCTGTAGTTCTTGACCAGGTTTGCACACACTGCAGCAGGGATTTTGACCCACTCCTCCATACAGATCCTTCAGGTTTCGGGGCTGTCGCTGGGCAATACGTACTTTCAGCTCCCTCCAAAGATTTTCTATTGGGTTCAGGTCTGGAGACTGGCTAGGCCACTCCAGGACCTTGAGATGCTTCTTACGGAGCCACTCCTTAGTTGCCCTGGCTGTGTGTTTCAGGTCGTTGTCATGCTGGAAGACCCAGCCACGACCCATCTTCAATGCTCTTACTGAGGGAAGGAGGTTGTTGGCCAAGATCTCGCGATACATGGCCCCATCCATCCTCCCCTCAATACGGTGCAGTCGTCCTGTCCCCTTTGCAGAAAAGCATCCCCAAAGAATGATGTTTCCACCTCCATGCTTCACGGTTGGGATGGTGTTCTTGGGGTTGTACTCATCCTTCTTCTTCCTCCAAACACGGTGAGTGGAGTTTAGATCAAAAAGCTCTATTTTTGTCTCATCAGACCACATGACCTTCTCCCATTCCTCCTCTGGATCATCCAGATGGTCATTGGCAAACTTCAGACGGGCCTGGACATGCGCTGGCTTGAGCAGGGGGACCTTGCGTGCGCTGCAGGATTTTAATCCATGACGGCGCAGTGTGTTACTAATGGTTTTCTTTGAGACTGTGGTCCCAGCTCTCTTCAGGTCATTGACCAGGTCCTGCCGTGTAGTTCTGGGCTGATCCCTCACCTTCCTCATGATCATTGATGCCCCACGAGGTGAGATCTTGCATGGTGCCCCAGACCGAGGGAGATTGACCGTCATCTTGAACTTCTTCCATTTTCTAATAATTGCGCCAACAGTTGTTGCCTTCTCACCAAGCTGCTTGCTTATTGTCCTGTAGCCCATCCCAGCCTTGTGCAGGTCTACAATTTTATCCCTGATGTCCTTACACAGCTCTCTGGCCTTGGCCATTGTGGAGAGGTTGGAGTCTGTTTGATTGAGTGTGTGGACAGGTGTCTTTTATACAGGTAACGAGTTCAAACAGGTGCAGTTAATACAGGTAATGAGTGGAGAACAGGGGGGCTTCTTAAATATGCATAATATGCAAATTAATTATTTAAAAATCATACAATGTGATTTTCTGGATTTTTGTTTTAGATTCCGTCTCTCACAGTTGAAGTGTACCTATGATAAAAATTACAGACCTCTACATGCTTTGTAAGTAGGAAAACCTGCAAAATCGGCAGTGTATCAAATACTTGTTCTCCCCACTGTATATATATTTTTTACGAGTCTAGCCAGCAGGTGTTAAAACGAACGATACAATAAAAGTGCTGTGTGTGGGGTGTGTGTATATGCTTGTGTGTGTGTCGCGCACATGTGTGTTTGCTGGGGGTTAACCTGGTGAACAGGACCTGAATGGGAACAGCGCAAATTACAAATTACCTGCTTTATTAGAACTGACCTCAAATGTCCTCCTCATGAATATTCATTATGCAGGCCGCTCGGCGGTCCCATAAATGAGTTCCCCCTCTCCTCGGAGTGGCCGTTGAATAAGAGTGATTAATGGAATTCTCCCCCATATGAATCCATCATTCCCCGGATTGAGGTAGGGATGGTAATAAGGACCCAATTAGTCCCTCAGTGGGTGGGACTCAGCAGGAACACTGGGAAGACTGGCAAGGCTGGGAAGACTGTTCCTCACTGCTCTTCACTCATTCCGGAACCACAGCCTTACTGAACAAATCCATACACCTGTCTGTGTCTCTCTTTTTCTCCATCTCTCTTTTTCCTCTCTTGCTTTCTCTTGATCTTGCCGGGACAATGGCTGCTCAGATCATACCTTAACTTTACTTGAAAAACCTGCAAGTCAACTGCTGTCACTACTCCCCCTCCCTGTCTTAGTGTCTGTCTCTTTAGCTCTCTGTGACTGAGGTGGTGTTTTGTGTGGGCACCCTTGCCTCCCCTCCCTCCTGGTTAATTTCATGTTCTGGTGCGTTCTGAGATGGCTCATCCTACAGCCAAATATTTGTGTTGGGAGACATAAATCAAGGGATGGGTACACACACGCGCTTATCTGCCTCTGGAGAGTAGGTGTGGGAGGTAGGTGTGTGTATACATGTTGCGTGTGTGCTTGTTTGTGTGAGTCCACTGTATGAGCAGTGTAGCGGTCCCAGGTTACGGAGATTAGGGGTGCAGTCATGTTTAGAGTTATACTACAGGCCAGGGACTTCTGGCTTTGATTGCTAGGAGAGCACTGGTGATGGTGGGGAATGTAGGGCAGGACAGAGGGAGAGAGTTTAAGGAATAATCTGTGCCAGGTCTATACTCCTCATGACCTCACCCCACCATTCCAAGATGGCATGTTTAGCCTGTAACCAACATGATATCCACTTCCTCCAACATCTCTGTTGTATCTTCTTCCTTTCCATCATCTCTCTCTCTCTCTCTCTCTCTCTCTCTCTCTCTCTCTCTCTCTCTCTCTCTCGCTCTCTCTCCCCCCTCCCCCACTCCCACTCTCTCTCTCTCTCTCTCTCTCTCTCTCTCTCTCTCTCTCTCTCTCTCTCTCTCTCTCTCTCTCTCTCTATCCCACTCCCACTCTCTCTCTCTCTCTCTCTCTCTCTCTCTCTCTCTCTCTCTCTCTCTCTCTCTCTCAGTAATTAGCTAAAAGGCGCGGGTTCCGGTCTGGTTTGTCACATTTTCATGGCGTCCACCTCGACGGCAGGGATTGGTCTTTTAAGGGCGGTGTTGGGGAGGTCTCACCCCACTCTTATTTGTTCTGAATATAGATGTGATGTGGATTAAACATAATCATAAAGGCAGGCAGGCAGGCAGAGATGAATCCTAAAAACCTGGCATTCCTCTAAAGGTGATCCTTCGTTAAGAAAGTCTAATTCAGGACGCCATGAAGTCAACCAGAGAGAGAGAGGGCTGTTGAAAGAGAAACAGATTGTAGTCACCCAGAGAGAGAGAGAGCGAGAGAGAGGGCTGTTGAAAGAGAGACAGATTGTTATTTTACATACAGTGGGGAGAACAAGTATTTGATACACTGCCGATTTTGCAGGTTTTCCTACTTACAAAGCATGTAGAGGTCTGTAATTTTTATCATAGGTACACTTCAACTGTGAGAGACGGAATCTAAAACAAAAATCCAGAAAATCACATTGTATGATTTTTAAATAATTAATTTGCATTTTATTGCATGACATAAGTATTTGATCACCTACCAACCAGTAAGAATTCCGGCTCTCACAGACCTGTTAGTTTTTCTTTAAGAAGCCCTCCTGTTCTCCACTCATTACCTGTATTAACTGCACCTGTTTGAACTCGTTACCTGTATAAAAGACACCTGTCCACACACTCAATCAAACAGACTCCAACCTCTCCACAATGGCCAAGGCCAGAGAGCTGTGTAAGGACATCAGGGATAAAATTGTAGACCTGCACAAGGCTGGGATGGGCTACAGGACAATAGGCAAGCAGCTTGGTGAGAAGGCAACAACTGTTGGCGCAATTATTAGAAAATGGAAGAAGTTCAAGATGACGGTCAATCTCCCTCGGTCTGGGGCACCATGCAAGATCTCACCTCGTGGGGCATCAATGATCATGAGGAAGGTGAGGGATCAGCCCAGAACTACACGGCAGGACCTGGTCAATGACCTGAAGAGAGCTGGGACCACAGTCTCAAAGAAAACCATTAGTAACACACTGCGCCGTCATGGATTAAAATCCTGCAGCGCACGCAAGGTCCCCCTGCTCAAGCCAGCGCATGTCCAGGCCCGTCTGAAGTTTGCCAATGACCATGTGGTCTGATGAGACAAAAATAGAGCTTTTTGATCTAAACTCCACTCACCGTGTTTGGAGGAAGAAGAAGGATGAGTACAACCCCAAGAACACCATCCCAACCGTGAAGCATGGAGGTGGAAACATCATTCTTTGGGGATGCTTTTCTGCAAAGGGAACAGGACGACTGCACCGTATTGAGGGGAGGATGGATGGGGCCATGTATCGCGAGATCTTGGCCAACAACCTCCTTCCCTCAGTAAGAGCATTGAAGATGGGTCGTGGCTGGGTCTTCCAGCATGACAACGACCTGAAACACACAGCCAGGGCAACTAAGGAGTGGCTCCGTAAGAAGCATCTCAAGGTCCTGGAGTGGCCTAGCCAGTCTCCAGACCTGAACCCAATAGAAAATCTTTGGAGGGAGCTGAAAGTACGTATTGCCCAGCGACAGCCCCAAAACCTGAAGGATCTGTATGGAGGAGTGGGCCAAAATCCCTGCTGCAGTGTGTGCAAACCTGGTCAAGAACTACAGGAAACGTATGATCTCTGTAATTGCAAACAAAGGTTTCTGTACCAAATATTAAGTTCTGCTTTTCTGATGTATCAAATACTTATGTCATGCAATAAAATGCAAATGAATTACTTAAAAATCATACAATGTGATTTTCTGGATTTTTGTTTTAGATTCCGTCACTCACAGTTGAAGTGTACCTATGATAAAAATTACAGACTTCTACATGCTTTGTAAGTGGGAAAATCGGCAGTGTATCAAATACTTGTTCTCCGCACTGTACCTCCCTCAGCCACACACAACACTCGCTGGCTAATTATGTTATTTCTCTTAATTAAGCAGCTAATTACGGAATGCCAATTTAGATTTAATTACTAAGTGCTTTGTTAATTCCTACTGAGCATAAGTTACCCATTTCCCCATCTCCTTCTCCCCTCCTTTCCTCCCCCTCTATTCCATATGAAACCTTTCGTCTGTTCCGAGGTCCTGTGCTGTGTGCTAGGATGGGGATGGGGGAATGGGTACTATATACCAACAATATCCTGCTCATTTAATAGACTTTTATCCAAAGCAACTTACCTTTTGATACAGTGCATTCGGAAAGTATTCAGACCACTTTTCTTTGTCCACATTTTGTTATGTTACCGCCTTATTCTAAAATGGATTAAATAAAAAAATCCTCATCAATCTACACACAATACCACATAATGACATAGCAAAAACAGGGTTTTAGAACATTTTGCAAATATTAAAAATAAAAAACAAATACCTTATTTACATAAGTATTCAGACCCTTTGCTATGAGACTCGAAATTAAGCTCAGGTGCATCATGTTTCCCTTGATCATCCTTGAGATGTTTCTACAACTTTGAGTCCACCTGTGGTAAATTCAACTCATTTAGACATGATTTGGAAAGGCACACACCTGTCTACAGTATATAAGGTCCAACAGTTGACAGTGCATGTCAGAGCAAAAACCAAGCCATGAGGTTGCCAAGGAATTGTCCATAGAGCTCTGAGACAGGATTGTGTCGAGGCACAGATCTGGGGAAGAGTACCAAAACATTTCTGCAGCATTGAAGGTCCTCAAGAACACAGCGGCCTCCATCATTCTTAAATGGAAGAAGTTTGGAACCACCAAGACTTGGACAGAGCTCCAGAGTTCCTCTGTGGAGATGGGAGAACCTTCCAGAAGCACTCCACCAATCAGGCCTTTATGGCGCTCTCCCGTGCTCATGGAGAGTGAAAAAGGGACGAAAAACTAAAAAACTGGAAAAAGGGGAAAAAACAACGTAGACAAAAACCTCCAGAGTGGTGGATTATTATGTGACAGTGCGAGGGTTGAGCACAGAAAAGGAGGAGGTCGAACACAAAATGAAAATAAGAGAACTGACAATTTAATAACACACTGAAACAATAAATGAGACGCAGCTCAGAACAATAATCCACACGCACCACTGAGGGAGGGGAACATATACAGTATAGGGAGCGCTAACAAGCAAGTGGAAACCGATGTGTGTGTGTGTGTGTGTGTGTGTGGAATCGGGATGGGCATCAGGTGTGGACGCGGTGGTTAGTATACCGGTGTGCCAGAGCGCCGGGGCGGTAGGAGCACCGTCGAGGTAGAAGGCACAGGCGTTACAGTGTGCCAAGCTTGTAGCGTCATACCCAAGAAGACTCGAGGCTGTAATCACTGCCAAAGGTGCTTCAACAAAGTACTGCGTAAAGAGTCTGAATACTTGTGTGTAGATAGATCAGGGAAAAAAAATGATTTCATCCCTTTTAGAATAAGATTGTAACATAACAAAATATGGAAAAAGTCAAGGGGTCTGAATACTTTCCGAATACACTGTACATATTTTCTGCATATGTGACCCATACAGGAATCATACAACTCTCTCTAACCAACTGAGATAACAGCACTATGGGGAAAGATGGTGGAAGAACAATGCTACAGACTACTGTTGTTCTATCTGTGGTTGATCTATTCTGCATTCATCCTGTTTAACCGCTGTTTGGTACTGATGTCTCACACATGCATCTCCAGGACCACATCTAGATGTGGAAGTAGGCACATATTACAAACACCGGTTCCACCACCTCTCTCTCTCTCTCTCTCTCTCTCTCTCTCTCTCTCTCTCTCTCTCTCTCTCTCTCTCTCTCTCTCTCTCTCTCTCTCTCTCTCTCTCTCTCTCTCTCTCTCTCTCTCTCTCTCTCTCGGTGCAAGCGCTTTCACCCTGCTCCTAACTGCCTAGTTCCTTCATAGTCTTGCCAAAATACCATAAGATAGGGTATAATATATATAATTATACCCACTTACATTAGCCATTATGCCAGTGGAGCATTGCTCGCCAAATGACACACGACCTGTCAAGACTTCATTCAGGCCATTAATAAGCGTCATTAGTGTCTAGTTTGAATACCCCTCTTGCACACTGCAGTCATTTCAACATGTCATAGATTTTAATTTGAGGGTAAAAATAGCTATGAGAATATTATGCACTCACCCAGCCAGTCTTTGTGATCGTCTGATGGGGGGAAGTTCACTGTGTGACCTTGCCTTTTCTCTTTATTGGAATTAAAACTATAACTGCAACTCAAATGACACCATATTCCCCTGTATACTGTGCTAGTTTTGACCAGTCCTGCAGAGGCCTATGGAGCTCTGGTCAAAAGAAGTGCACTTAAAGGGGAATAGGGTGTAATTTTGAAATGTGCTTTATTACTACTTCAATACTGATGTCGCAGCACCAAACGCCCCACCATCAGAGCTTAGCTGGGGTTTCTCTTTATGATGCTGATTATCAAGGTTCCACTTCACTCACAGGTCTACAGTGGTATAGAAATGTAGTTGATTATGATTGTATTATATTCTTTTGATATGAAAAATGAATAATTATGCTTTTTATCATGTTTTTTTTCATTGTTTTTAAATCTCCTGAAATGTCAGAAATGTTCTAAACCTATTGTACTGGAGTGTATAATTTATTTAGTGATCCACCTAGTTAATATCTTTGAAGTTTTATTTTTATACAAAACAATTCTTCTGGCGTAAGCAACAACCCCAAAGGGAATCGTCAATGGCCCACCATTGTATCTCCTCCCATAATTTTGGAAACAAATGTTTTTGGATAAGATAAGATAAAGTGATTCAGATCCTTTTTTTGCATATCAGACTTGAATCTGTTCTTTTTCATGCTGTCTGAACAGCCAAAAAGCACATGTAATCGGATATTTCAAGCCACATTTCGTAGGTGGTTTGAAGTCAAATACAATTCTGATTCCTGACTTGTGTCTGAACGGTCAAATCTGATTTATTTGCCCTTAACCCTTGTTGTGTTATTTTCATGTTAATGAATTCTGTGTTCCCTGTCCGAAATGACCGCCCCATTAGAGCTGATTATAAATCCATAATAAGACATATATTATTACCTAATGTTGTGTTATATCATTTTATCAACTTAAGTTCTTGTGAACATTACAAGTTTTGAACTTCTATTTGCTATTTATGGCCTGTAGGCCTCATTGAACTGAGCTCATACAACTCGTTTTTGAGTAAAGGCCCTCTTCCTCATCACTGGATTGTTCCACATCGGTTGTGTCTTGGTCTGGATCATATTCTGTGTTGATATCAACTTCTGAAACTTCCTCCTCTAATGCACCTTCACTGTCAGTTTCCTGGCCTCTCTCCTCCTCACCAGTATCCTGATCAAAGATATGATCAAGAGCCTCACATACAGTATATCGTTTGGTCATTGTGCTGCCACAGAATGAATTGTGAGCAAGGCCTCAAAAAAGCTTGATGTACCAGAGCTGTGAGAAAAGTTCTAAATATTATTGAAACAATGTTGCGATTGTTTGTGAGAATGCCAACAGGTGTGGTTCCTGTGGGGGAAAGATTCTACTGGGGAAAGGTTCCCGTAGGGGTTGCCATGGAAGCCAAGAAGGGAAGTGAGGTGTGTGTGTGCTCAAACATACATACTGTATATGTGGGGGTCTGAGAGAGGAAGTGTGTCTATCTGATGAATGGGTATGTGCCTGAACTCAATTTTATACACTAATTGTTGTCTCTCCCATTAATTTCTAATGACCGGTCATTTTTTACCGGGAACACCACAGGTGCACAAAAGTTAAATAAAACACCCAAAATTTTATGAATATCATCAAAATGGACATGGAACTTTATGACAATCAGATTAAATTAACAACATTTTTCAGAGAGAATCGGTCCAATTCGACCCGAACACAGCAGGAGTTTTAAGTGGTTTTTAGACTGTTAGTTGGCACATCTTGTTGCTTGCAGTTTGACAGTTTGAAGAAAACGTGTTAGCCAACTAGCTTGTTAATTGTTTACAAACAAATAGTGAATGTGCTAGAAAGCTAAACACTGCTGTGGCTAGCCAAAATGTACTTACATTTAACCGTTAAAGCTTGTAAAAGTGTTCTTACAGTGCTTTCAGAAAATATTTACACCCCCTGGCTATTTCCATATTTTGTTGTGTTACAGCCTGAATTTAACATTTATTAAATTGAGATCACTGGCCTACACACAATACCCAATAATGTCGAAGTGGAATTATGTTTTTAGTTAATTATTTTTTACAAATTAGTGAATAAGTATTCAACCCCTTTGTTATGGCAAGCCTAAATAAGTTCAGGAGTAGAAATGTGCTTAACAAGTCATATAATAAGTCTCTCTGTGTGCAATAATAGTGTTTCATATTATTTTGTAATGACTAGCTCATCTCTGTTTTCCAATGCCTTGCAAAGAAGGGCACCTGTTGGTAGATGGGTAAAAAAAAAAGACAAACATTGAACATCCCTTAGATCATGGTGAAGTTATTTACTACACTTTGGATGGTGTATCAGTACACCCAGTCACTGCAAAGATACAGGCGTCCTTCCCAACTCAGTTGCCGGAGAGGAAGGCAACGTTTAGGTATTTCACCATGACGCCAAAGGGGACTTTAAAACAGTTACAGAGTGTAATGGCTGTGATAGGAGAAAACTGAGGATGGATCCTAAATGACAGTATGAAAAGAAGTAAGTCTGTACAAAATACAAATAAATCAAAACATGAATTCTGTTTGCAATAAGGCACTAAAGTAAAACTGCAAAAACTGTGGCCAAAAAAATAACTTTGTCCTGAATTCAAAGTGTTATGTTTGGGGCAAATCCAACACAACACATCACTGAGTACCACTCTTCATATTTTCAAGCATGGTGGTGGCTGCATCATGTTATGGGTACGCTTGTCATCGGCAATGACTAGGCAAAATCCTAGAGGAAAACCTAGTTCAGTCTGCTTTACAACAGACACTGGGAGACAAATTCACCTTTCATCAGGACAATAACCTAAAACACATGGCCAAACATACACTGGAGTTGCTTACCAAGACTATATTGAATGTTCCTGAGTGGCCTAGTTACAGTTTTGACTTAAATTGGCTTGAAAATCTATGGCAAGACTTGAAAGATTTGGTCACTTGTAACTTGCGGTTTGGGCAGTCAATGAGCGTAGGCTCTGAGTACGCATCTTGGCAATCCGTCTGACCCCGCGGCCTTGTGAATGTTAACCTGTTTAAAGGTCTTACTCACATCGGCTAAGGAAAGTGACATCACACAATCGTCCAGAGCTGCTGGTGCTCGCATGCATGGTTCAGTGTTGCTTGCCTCACTGGGCAGCTTTTCGAAGCTTTCTTTTTGATTATCCAAACTTTATAATTACTGACCGTGTTTGGATAATTATCAAGCATACAGCTGAATATTCTCACCCTGGACTTAACCCTGGTGCAAATCTGTGAAGGGGGGAGTGGGTGAGAGATGGTAGAGTGTCTGTGTTAAGTCTTTGTGTTTTAATTGGTGTGTGTTGTCAGTAAGGGATTCTCCTTAGTGTGATCTCTCTGTTTTTATTTTATTGTAACCTTTATTTAACTAGGCAAGTCAGTTAAGAACAAATTCTTATTTACAATGACAGCCTACCTACAGGGTCAGCCCCTGGAGCAAATTAGGGTTAAGTGCCTTGCTCAAGGACACATCGACAGGTTTTTCACCTTGTCGGCTCGGGTATTCGAACGAGCGACCTTTCGGTTACTGGCCCAACGCTCTAACCGCTAGGCTACCTGCCACCCTCTGTCTCCCTCTCCATCTATTCATCCCTCTGCCTTGCTTGGACCTCTTTCTCTTTCTCTTTCTCTTTCTCTCTCTTTTAATGCAGATCCTATTAGTAAAAAGTGGACAGACTCTTGCTCTCCACTCCACTGGTCCAGAGAGAGAATAGAGAGAGAAAGAGAGCGAGAGAGACACACACAGAGAGAGATGACCTCCCCATGTATCCACCCACTTCAGAACCCTACAGATCACTCTCAACATCAAACACTATAGTGGCAAGGTAAGCCTCTCTATGTAGAATGAGGAAACCTTGAGAGGAACCAGACTGTAGAGGGTTTCACACTGTCAGTCTCATAGCAGCACACTGATCGGGTTGAGAAGATGAGCGGAGAAGAGTGGGGCAGGGTGGGACGGGACATCAGCTTGTTAGAGTTATCTCTCATTACGACACACACACACCGCCCACAACATACTGTCACCCGCCTCGTCCATTACAGATCCACATGACCCAAGATGGCTGACATGAGGTCCTGTCGCTGTTAGTGTGATCAATAGGCCTCTGGATGCCAAGGCACAGAATGGCTGCCGTCTGGCATAATCTAAACAGCAAAGTAAATACTGTAGAGTCAGGCCACTCCCAGGAAGAATAACTGCCGTGACACACACAGGCACACAGGCACACAGGCACACACACTCGCACAGACACACACACATGCATAATACAGGCATGCACACGCACGCACTCTCACACACAGACATGCACACACACACACGCACACACACACACACACACACACACACACACACACACACACACACACACACACACACACACACACACACACACACACACACACACACACACACACACACACACACACACACACACAGTGCCCTATCCAGTGCTATACTTGCGATGGTGTGATAATGGAAGAGATTATCTAAATATGCAAGAGAAGAGTAATTACACATAAAACCGTCCTGTCTTTATGGGTAATAATGACATTAATGTAAGATGGTCATATTTAATTCACTCTACCCAGTGGGCTCAACAACCCAACTCACACCCATCACTCACACACTGGATGGAGATGATCTACAGAAAAACAGTTGTGACTGAATATTTGAGAAAACCCATTGGTGGTTTTATTACGCAATGAGTGTGATGCATAGCTGTACTCTTCTGCAGATCTCTTGTGAGAGAGAGAGAGAGATGGGGAAGAAATTAAGGGTCAGGTCAAGGGCTTACCCGATTATGTGTGCTTAATTAGAAACAGAGGGAGGAGGGTAGGGAAGGAATAAAGAGAGGCATAAACGGAGGAATCCCCATTCTGACTGTCCATCATTCATCACTCGGTAGGAATCTGGTGCCATTTTAGTGGGGTTTGAAATTACCAGTGGCAGTCATTTTCTTAGTATTTGATTGCACAGAACAGTTATGGCAATCTTCTGTGTCACGCTCAGTCTCCATTGGTCTGGCAGACATATAGCTACCAGAGACGAGGCCAAAAGAAGAGGGGAATAAGTGAATAGAGGGACGGAGTGGTAGAACAGGAGGATGGGGTGAAAGAGCGATGGAGTCAAAAGCAGTTGCGATGAATGGGGGGATTAAGAGAAAATAAGGTAGACGAAATAACAAGGGGATGAGGAGGAGGAAGGTGGATGTAGTGGTAGAGAGCGGAGGTATAGGTGGATGTAGTGGTAGAGAGCGGAGGTATAGGTGGATGTAGTGGTAGAGAGCGGAGGTATAGGTGGATGTAGTGGTAGAGAGCGGATGTATAGGTGGATGTAGTGGTAGAGAGCGAAGGTATAGGTGGATGTAGTGGTAGAGAGCGGAGGTATAGGTGGATGTAGTGGTAGAGAGCGAAGGTATAGGTGGATGTAGTGGTAGAGAGCGGAGGTATAGGTGGATGTAGTGGTAGAGAGCGGAGGTATAGGTGGATGTAGTGGTAGAGAGCGAAGGTATAGGTGGATGTAGTGGTAGAGAGCAAAGGTATAGGTGGATGAAGTGGTAGAGAGCGAAGGTATAGGTGGATGTAGTGGTAGAGAGCGGAGGTATAGGTGGATGTAGTGTAGAGAGCGGAGGTATAGGTGGATGTAGTGGTAGAGAGCGAAGGTATAGGTGGATGGTCTTCTCTGTCTCTCTCTTTACCTCTCTTTATCTCTCTCTCTCCTTCAGCTCTCCTCTGAAACTGTGTGATTGGCAGGGATGTTAAGTGACGTTTGACACCTGAGAGGGAGATGTGTGTGACGAGAGCGAGAGAGTATGGGCGAGGGGAGATGGGCGAGAGATGGGCGAGAGATGGGCGAGGTAATGAATTGGAGTTGTTGGAAAGATTAAAATGGCTTTTAATTTCTCCTGGGAGAAAGGAGCCCCAAGCAGCATGAATCACACTGCCACGGGATGACTCACCATGACCTGGGAGGGGAGGAGGGAGGGAGGGAGGCAGGGAGGGAGGGAGAAAGAGCTATGGGTAAAAGTTGGGATGGAAAACCACTATGGGGTAAGGAGAGAGGAACGGGAGGATGGAGGGATAAAGGGATGGATGGAGGAATAGGGAGAGAGGTGTGGGAATTGGGGGGGTGGAGGGGAGAGGGGAGAGGGAGATGGGGGGAGAGGGAGATGGGGGGGAGATGGGGGGGGGTGAGGGGAGAGGGAGATGGGGGAGAGGGAGATGGGGGGGGTAAGGGGAGAGGGAGATGGGGAGGTGTGCCTATAACGAACGCTGAGTGGTCCTCAGAAATGAGAAACGAGGGGGAAAAGAGGGGGAGAAGTGGGAAGGAGATAAGTAGGCAGCAGGCCTTGTTAGTAGTGAAGTGTGATTATGAAATGTACAGTAATAGTCTCGATTGTTCAGTTCCATGAGTCTGAATGGGCTTTGTGTTTCTCATGCCCCATGACAACATAAAAAGTAGACATCCTCAGCAGTCCACTAAGCAGCAGCTCTCACAGAGAAGGAAAACACCACATCTTACCCAACACAAACGGTAACATTTAAATACACAGGCAACCAAGCAGAAAGGATGTTGGAATACTGCAGCTCTCCATTGCTCCATGTAGATGTACTGCTAAGCCAGCGTGACCCTAAGACTTCCTGCCCACCATGACTAACAGGAAGCTCTCATCACTTATTTTTGTCCCTGGCAGCTGACCATGATGAAGAGGGTCTGTGGGGTCCAGAGTTGAAGAGGTTACCAAAGGTCTAAATAGCTAAATTGCAGGTCACAGGGCGGTTGGTTGTTCTTTGGTCTCAGTCAGTCTGCCTATCTAGTGTGTCATTCAGTCGCCCTGTCATCATGGTGATTCTGTGTGGTCATGGGGAGTTTGGGGTGTGAGGGGTTTGGGATTGAGTCACAGTGGAAAGTCACGTCTCACAAGAGTCAGAAAGATGTTTAAGTTTCTCCCCTTCCCCCCTCTCTCCATTTCTCCGTCTCCCTCTCTCTCCCTCTTCTTTCCCCTTCTCTCTCCTCTCGTCCCCTCTTCCCTGCCTCCAGCCTTGTGGCCATTGACAGCAGCACAGCTAAATAACCTCCCACTGGCACTAAAATTACAGAGGGCAGGGAGAGGGGGAAAGTGGGAGAGAGCGAGGGAGAGAGGGGATGAGAAATGAAAAGTGTATCCACGGTCACATTCGTCTCCTCTCTTCACCTGATCATTTAGTAGAGTCTGTTCTCCCCTCCCTCCCACTGGGCCTACATGCTATGGTACACAAGCTCTGGACTCTATTTTTGGAGGATGATAATAATAATTGTGCTGGAGGTGCCGTATTCAAATTAACTGCCATTCCTCCGGCGCTATCGTCCAACCATCACCTCCAAAAGTGTCGCTGCTCTCCTCTCCTCTCCTCTCCTCTCCTCTCCTCTCCTCTCCTCTCCTCTCCTCTCCTCTCCTCTCCTCTCCTCTCCTCTCCCCTCCCCTCCCCTCCCCTCCCCTCCCCTCCCCTCCCCTCCCCTCCCCTCCCCTCCCCTCTCCTCTCCTCTCCTCTCCTCTCCTCTCCTCTCCTCTCTCTCCTCTCCTCTCCTCTCCTCTCCTCTCCTCTCCTCTCCTCTCCTCTCTGTGCCTCACTCTCTCCATCTCTCTCTCCTCTTAGCAGGAACACAAAGGCCATTGAAGCAGGTCCTCCTGATATGTTTCCCTTGTTGAGTTTATTCAAATCAGCTGTTTGAAAACTAACCTTGTTTGCATTGTAATGTTGGGACGCCGCCGTTGACAATTTACAATTTACTGCTAGAGCCCTTGTAAGAGGGCCGGGTGCGCCTGCCGCCTGTGAATATGAAATGAATTCCATTCCTCCCTGTCTGTATTCACATCATAGCGGAAACATGATAGCTTACACGACTGTCTTTGAAAGCGACTCTAACCAAATAAATTAGATTTTGAAAGGTGTGTTTGTCAGATTGGCCCTCACGCCTCGCCAGGTGCTGTCAGGGATAAAGCAGCCAGTTTATTGTACATAATAGGATGCAAGGATCCTTAAATATACATTAATTCTATTAAGCGTCGCTCGACAGGATGGGAGGCACAAAAGGCAACGCTTGCGGAGAGGGAACCACACATCCATCAGTATGCTAAAGAGATGTGTGTACGTGCACTAAAGAGGCCATTGTGCTGTCACTCTTACTTTGCACCTTTTAGGAACAAAGACAATAAAATGTTGCTGAAGCACAAAACACCTGGGGGATAATTGTCACTGCTGAGACACACCTCTAAGAGAGTGGTGTGTCTGCCTGTGTGTAGGCTACAGTGTGGTGTGTTTGCCTGTGTGTAGGCTACAGTGTGGTGTGTTTGCCTGTGTGTAGGCTACAGTGTGGTGTGTTTGCCTGTGTGTAGGCTACAGTGTGGTGTGTTCACCTGTGTGTAGGCTACAGTGTGGTTTGTTTGCCTTTGTGTAGGCTACAGTGTTTGTGTATGTTTACTTGTGTGTAGGCTACAGTGTGTGTGTGTCTGGTAGGGTGTTTTATGGAGACTATTATAGTTTTGCACTAACAGCTGCAGTGCACCTGTCAACTGTGGTGTGTTTATGTGCCTGGAATGTTGAAAGCAGAGCCAAAAGATGCATGTTCATTTTAACAGATGGACAATAAAGTACTTCATTAAGTACTATTGTTTTCTATTTGGCATTTTTCCCCAAATGACTAGTAAATGCTATGTCTCCAGGCTGTTAGGCCCTGGCTGTGTTTCCTCTCCTCTCCTCTCCTATCACTTGAGAGAGAGAGAGAGAGAGAGAGAGAGAGAGAGAGAGAGAGAGAGAGAGAGAGAGAGAACAAGAACAAGTAACACAGGGTTCATGGTAGCAGATCAATAGATTACATTAACTGCTCAACCCCCACATTAACCCAGCCTCTCTCTGGTCCTGCCCCTGTGGGTGTCAACACAAGGCCTGCATTAAGGATGCTTTCAAACGGATTGAACACTCCACAGTGCAAACACAGTGTTTTCTTAGTTTCAGGTTTGACTGTGGTAATATCAAAATATCAATCAAATAATTTGACACAATTGGTAATTACCTGACACAACATAATATTATCGTATTGAAATTATTTGAGAGAGAGAGATGTTTTTGTTGTACATTTTACTTTTGGGTCAGTTAAAAATAAAGATCAATAGATTTTCATTTTTTTCTCAGATTTTTGCCTCTGGTAAGGAGATAAATATTTATGAAGGCAGAAAGTCTCCTGCCTCTCCTCCTTGTGTCAAACACTCCACATGATCAAAGCCATCGCCACAAAACACACGCCACACTAAAAAACATCAAGGCTTTGTTGGCATTGTTGTATCATAGTACACACACAGCACATCCCAAAGCACACTCTCCCCCTCCTATCCCCTACCCTCCCCTTCCCTTCCCATCCCCTCAAATAACAGCTTATCTCCTTAAGGTAGAAGTATTAGCATATCCACCAATCGTATTATCTGAGAAATTGGCTCATTAAGTCGTCAGGCTCCCCTTGTGCCCACCTTGCTCTCCGTTGTCCACATTTCATCAGTGTGCTGTGGGGCGTTGTGACAGACAGACAGACGACAAACAGGACACTCCCATAAAACAGACTCCACTGGGAGGAGAGGCCGAGGGGGCATCTTAATAGGACACATGACGGAAAGGAGAAGAGGAGAGGAAACGTGTTTTAGACTATTGTGATGCACCCCAGGAGATACATCCTTCTGTGGCAGTGGTCAGCAACCTTTTCTGAGTTAAGATCACTTTGAGTCAAAATGCAAGCTGAGATCTACCGCTCAGATTGTTTTTAAACATGACTTAAAAAACATAAGCCTATGGAACATTATCCAATTAAAAGCAGTTCTGTAGCGATGAGGGTTGTGCAGTAAGCTATAGGCCAAATACATTATCACTGCATATTGGCTATGCTTGAATTGCCCTGCCAATGTTGTTCTTCTCAGACCATTTTGAAATTATATTTAAAAAAATGTAGGTATATGAGCACACTATTAATTGATCGTTTGATGTATTAGGCTACTTGTGAGGCACAGCTGAGTGAGTCATTTTTTTTTTACTTGACTGATGACCTGCATCTGATGGTCAGTCAGGGAAGGGAGGGATCAGCTTCTCAGAACACTTTAGTCATTCATTGCATCTGCAGTGCTGGTTGTAGCATGAGTGGAAGTAGGGAGGACGTGCATTTTATGGTTTATAAAAGTGTTGAACAAAGTGTTGACAGTGCTGAATAACAATTTAGGCCTAAACATGAACTTACTTATAAAAACAGAAGCTCTTTACTGTATTTGAAATCTCACAGTATGCGTTCAAGGCTTCTTTTTACAGTCTATGGCTCGAGGATACTGTGCAGACAGTAATCTGAGCTATCTGATTGGCCAGTGGTAAATCTATAGGTGCACTTGATTTGCTCTCTGGGCCTGCCGTGTAGGCAGAGTTCTACCTTCAGACACATGAAATGGTTAAAAATGGGAAGATGGGATTTGCTTAGTAATCAGAAAGAGGGTCCCCACAAATTCAATTTCCCTGCTATTAGATATTAATGAGATGCCTTAGAATATCCCAGGCCCATAATCTGCAGAATATAATCCCCGAAATGAAACCTGACTGGTTAGTCCTAATGAAATCACCGCTTTTAATCCTGGAAACGGTCTTTATTAATCTCACGGCTTTACTGAACAATGGGACACTACGGAGAAACAGCGCTGCAGACCGCAAGGCCTGAGGGAGAAAACGAGAGGGAGGGGGGAGGAGGAGAGAAAGAGAGAGAGAGAGACCAGAGAGAGAGAGGAAGGCAGGAAATGGATGAAAAGAAGGCGAAAGAGAGACAGATGGAGAAAAAGAATGATAGCGAATATATATCTGTTAAACAATAGTTGAGCTCTTTCTCGTGTGGCATTGTGGGTGTGTAATTCAGTGGTTAATTAGAAGCCTGGCTAGGCTAAATTAATTCAGCCCCTCTTTCTACTGTTACACAGTACCACAAGCTGGGCGCTCTAATGCTCTGCTTAGGAGTCACAGGGAAGAAAAATGAATTTCTTTCATTCATCTCCCAGAATCATTAACAAACCAAAGAAAGGTGATAATCATGAAGCTACATTTCATCATGAATCTATACATATATTATTATATACATACTATACATACTAAGCAGGTCGATTTATTATATCCTATTATGGAATTTCATATCACCAGTTCAATGCAGTAAAGCTGTTACCAAATCATCCTACAGCAAATGTATTTCTTAGAATCTTGAATAAAAAATGGCAGCTTGGCTGTGAGTGTCTGTTTTCACTTTATAATTACAAATGTTTTACCTGGGAGGTACGTTTGGGAGAAGAATTTGGCTTAGTAAAAATAAACGGTATTAGGAATCCCATATATGTGTGCCTGCACGAGTGTGTCCGCACACCTAGGTGTAGGTACGCGTGTGTGTGTATGTTGGCGATCATGTAAGGGTCAGGTGGGTCGAGTCCCGATCTGCTTAACAGCCAATTTACAAAGGTCAGGTGAGAGATCAAACCACTGGGTAAATCACACCTCACACTCATAAATGAGAAACAATCATACAGGAAAGGTCATACAGCTAGAACTGAAGATTATAATAATAGAGTAGTCCTCCTCCTCCTCCTCCTCCTCCTCCACCTCCTTCCTCCTCTCTCACTCCTTGCTCCATCGCTGTCTCCCTCTCTCTACAGGGGGTACAACACCTATCTCAATAGTTCTCCAGACTGCTGGGAGTCAAGACCTCTGTATTTAAATCAGGAAGACACATTTGAACTACAACCATTGTAGTTTTTATTTTACTTTTTGAACTACAACAATTGTAGTTTTTATTTGACTTTATTAGCGGTATGTAGAACTTACATCACCAGGGTGTTATCTCCTGTGCAAGAGATATGGTTATTACACGGTCAACTAATGGAAATATTGCACATAACCAAAAGGGCTAAAGCAAAGGATCTTATCTGTCAATGTTGCTCCTAGTCCATCAGGGGGCAGGTTGAATCTACTACACATGCCCAGTGTGTCCCACCTCCTATCTCTGGTTGTCCTTCACACTGAGCCTCAATGAATTTTAATTAAGCTGCTTGTGACTGCACGAGTTCAACATTACTAATGAGTTGATCACAGGGTTAAAATAACATCCATCATAAAATGACCTATCAGCAGTGCCAGGAGTTTTTCCTGATCATGTGACCTGACCAGAAAAACCACAGGGCCCCGAGTCACATAGTAAGGTAAAACTCCTGGCCCTAAGCATTACAGATAGCCTCGCTATTGTCCCTTCCTCTGGCCCCCTTGCTTTCTGTGTCATAGTTAAGTGAAACACACAAGATGTTGTAAAGTATAACAACAGGGGGCAGTATTGGGTCACAATACAGAGAAGAGAAGCTCTGTTAGCTCTCTCTTTCTCTCAATTCAATTCAAGGGTTTTTTGGCATGGGAAACATACAGTATGTTCACATTGCCAAAGTAAATAGATAATAATCAAAAGGGAAATAAACTATCAAAAATTTAAAATGTTTAAAATGTCATATAATGGCTATGTATAGTGTTATACACTCTCTCTCTCTCTCTCTCTCTCTCTCTCTCTCTCTCTCTCTCTCTCTCTCTCTCTCTCTCTCTCTCTCTCTCGGGTACAGTCTCTCCACCTCTCAGGATTAATTACACTTTTTCAATTAATGTCTTAACGAGAACTGGTAATGCCGCGCTGATAACACTGTTATATCTCAGTATGGAGGGAGGGAGATGGAGGGAGAGTCAGAGAGAAATGGTGATGGAGGGATGGAGAGCAGAGAGAAACATAGAAAGGTAGATGGGAGATAACACAGGGTTATGGAGTAAACATAGAAAGGTAGATGGGAGATAACACAGGGTTATGGAGTAAACATAGAAAGGTAGATGGGCGATAACACAGGGATATGGAGTAAACATAGAAAGGTAGATGGGAGATAACACAGGGTTATGGAGTAAACATAGAAAGGTAGATGGGAGATAACACAGGGTTATGGAGTATATATAGAAAGGTAGATGGGAGATAACACAGGGTTATGGAGTATAATTGTAGCTCTAACTTGAGGCTGCAAGAGAAAGGTCACATGGAAAAGACAAACAGAACACACACACAGCGCCTAAAATAGCATTTACTGTGTCAGATAACACACACTTTCTCTATATACGTACACATGGAAAACACATACATACTGAACATACAGCCACCCTGTGACATGGTGACTTCGCTACGGTGACATCCCTAGTTCGGCCCCGACACACACTCTTTTCCATGATCCTTCGGGTTATCACAGTAATGAGCTCTACTAGCATGCACCAGGGAACCTGTCACACTCTCTCACACACTCGGCTGACACACTAGGAGATCTGTCATATGTAAATTATGTGTCACATGACAAGCCTTAAGGTCATTAATTGGTCAGCAATTGGAGGTTGGCTTGTCAGATATTGGAGGGACAATTTGCATAAGGCAGAGGAGCACTTAAGATCCT